>JBCAUI010050223.1:0-20688 GCA_038406195.1 Haplosyllis anthogorgicola | reverse complement strand
GGAATGCCTGGGATTGCATGAGGCGCCCCCTAGCATGAATAATCTAAAAAGTCCCCAGAGTCTACCCCCTACTCTCTCCAAATACCCTGTGTCATATTTTCAAATTCCAAGTGCTCTGTTCTTCAATTTTATAACGCAAATTTATAAGGAAAATCAAGTTGTGGAACAGAGTATTACTTCTATTACTTGTACTTAGGTTGCTGAATGCCTCGTGATGCAGCTCCATTGAAATACAAACATACTACACCAAATATTCACCAGCAAAACAGAAAGAGAACCCACTCACAAATGTGTCTCAACAGCTAATGTGCTGAAAACTAAAAAGTTCGAATAAGGCTTTCTAAATGCTCATAGAATGCTACCAAATAGAAATGAAGACCATTTCAGTCTTAGCTAATAACGTGTTGGACAACATTTTCCTAGCAAACACCTTATGAGAAGGCAGCATTTAGACTTCGCCTAAACTTTTAATTTTATATGTGAGCATTATTGTTTACCACAGCATATTTTAAGTAGGACTTTTCTTTACGATATTAGCTTCTCCTTATTTATGAACATCAAGAAGTAACACCACGAAGTCCTCTCAGGAACAATTTCAAGTCTTAAAGCTTATTAGGCATCCATTCCGGATCCCAGACCCTCGCACATCAATCTGGATATCGTTTACACCGCACAGCCGCCGACATGTGGAGGGGGAGGGACCCAACCCGGGCGGGGGGACGGGGAAAGCCAGGCGGGGGAGCGCTCCTCTCTCCCTTTCTTCTACCTCCATCCGTGCCGACGAACCGTTCGCATAACTCCGTATTTGTTAATAAGCATTGAGGCACAAAATCGCATTCAATTACAACACTTTTCCATTTCACTCTAGCGTCCCGCGTCCGCTGGGATTCGCAGCCTTCATAACTCTTATTTCCATTCATTAGAGATCATAGCAGGACCTTGAATATCATTGAGCTGAGAATCCAGAGTGAGTAAATGAGTACTTTACCTTAGTTTTGTGTTATTTTTGTCAACTTAGCTGATGTACAAATAGGAAGCAAATAGCAAGTTACCTGTTTTGTCACTTTCTTGCCAACAAAACATAAGGGAAGAAAACAACACGTAAAAAGTAGGGGTGTCAAACTGTGCTGTTCACAAGGACTGGTTAACTGTAGCTGTTTGACTGGTTAACCAGTCTGGCCTGGTCTTTGGTAGAAGTGCCAAAATATTTGAAAAATTTTCAACAAATTGTAAGTTGATGCTCGTAATTTTGCATGCATATTATGTGACCAAAAAAATTAAATTCTGAGACACATTTGGAGACCTTTCATGAAAGAAAATAGATAATACTTGTAACTGACAAGAACATTTTGGTCTCGTCTGCTAAAATTTAACACTAAACAGCAGAAAAATATGTGTATTCAGTAGTCAAAAGTCTTTCAAACAAGCAGCCAGGATTGACCATGGTCCACGGTTCATCACCAATTGGGACCGGTCCAAGCAACAGACCGGTTAACCGGCCCAGCTCGGTTAAGCTTGACACCCCGAGTAAAAAGTACGTGACAAACTATGCTAAGGTACTACCAATTTCCGATGGTTCCCATTGCATAATTGTGAAAACAACAATGAAGTACATGGAAGTATTCTTCTTGATGGCCTTATTAGTAATAGTCCCCGAATACATAACTTTGGGCTGGTAAAACATAACAAATCAGTGTAGAGTATCATTTTATAAAAATAATGAAAAGTTTCCTTGTGAAAATATGTTGACATCCATAAGTTAAAGAAGAGAACCCTAGTATAAATATCCGATCAGTTTTGAATACAATAGAATTTCAGGCTGTTCTTTTTCGCACACAGTGTGAAATTCTTTCGTAATCAAACGTTTCACATTTATAGAAATTTCAAGTTTAATAGAAATTTCAGGAACTGAAGAGTGTTTTTAACCATTATCTATGGCATATAACTCCATCTTCAACTCATTTGCCAAAACAAAACTTTGGTTATTGTAAGAACTCAAGTTCATTGTTCAAGGCAAAACATAAAATTGAATATTTGCAGAAACAAAGTTGTTCTGTACATGTATTCAGAGCTAAATTCCAGGACAACTGCGGAGGCTGAACGTAACGGAAAATGACTGTTTGATGATTAGTAATGAGTTGGACACACAAATAAGTCAAAGACAACACTAGACATTAGGCAAATATGGAAAAGATTCAACGTTACATGTCACGATGCGAAGTTGTCAGAAAAGTTCTGCTCGGCTCATAAATCATGTTTCGCGTGTTGATAGATGATAATGACACTGGTTTTCTCATCCTAAAAATGAGAATTAAATTACTTTAGTACATCTGTGTATCCATTTCAGCTCGTGAATGAGAGGCACTGACTGGGGAATGGTGGTGGTCTATCGTCTTAGTGGGAAGGATGCATGGCGTATGTAAAAGAAAAAGGGGACAGTTGGTGAGGAATTTTTGTTTGTTGGTGAGGGACAACCAGTCGTCCCTGTCACCTTAAATCAACACGAGAGACAGTGCCGAGCAAAAGACAAGATATACCATCACTTAAAACCTGTTAATTTACCCAGTATGGGGCTAAGAAATGACTTGTCCACCCCTTAGCTTCCACCGGGGGTCAGAGGTCAGGCAAGGGTGGACACGGGGTTGATTCATGCTACACGCGCAAGCAGTTGCATCGGATAAAAGCGCGACACATCCAAGAAAATCACCAGTTAATTGGAAGTATGGCCGATGACACTTATGGGGCTTTCCACGGGCATCACTAATGACTCTCTGAAGAGGCAGCACTTCCTAAATTCAAGCACCAAACCCGCTTCAGAGTCAAAGCGAATTATAAACATAGAGAATGTAGCACCATTATGGGACCTCTAGGCCAACAAACGAGTGCTTTCCGACTAAGATGTGCGGGGTTGACAAGACTTTGCTCTTAAGTTTGTCAGTTCGTCGATAGTGCAAATTGTCATAAACATTACATTTATCATGGAGCTGGTGTAAAGTGATAAAAGCCGAGTAATTTAACTTCTTGACAAATGCGCCAAAAGAAATCTTGAAGGTCTATTTATCGCCATTGGGTTAGTTTGAGGTTGAAGCAATTTAATAATTGGAGATCGCATTGTTCCTGTTGTCTTGTTACTAGTAAGTCTCAAAAGGATTCTTCACTTCAAGAAAGTCTGTTCAAGTTAAAATATGGTTTCTACTTTTAACACAAATTTGAAAATGTATCCGTGTTACCTCAACTTTCCAAGAGTCTCCGTTTTGAAAATGAAGCGCCACACAAAATTTTACGCATTTTTGAAATGGAGACTAATCCTGCCCTGTTTCATCATCTGCTAATTTTAAATTCTCAATTTTATCACATTATTTTGTTTTTATTACTTACATTGTATTCTTTCTAAACTAATACTCCCACATAGCTTATGCAAGTGTAGAAAAGTGATCGTCAACTAGTAATTACGACGTCTTTTCCCAGTTGCATTTTCAAGTGTGTACATTTATTTAGACACTGCGCCGAAACCAAGTGCACTACAGGAAGAAAAGTCTCGGTTAGTAGATAAGAAACAGTTGAAGTTAGAAATTATAAAATTTGCAGCGTCACCTGAACGTATATTATAAACAGGAAGCTTTCCGGAAGTTGTGTCTATTTACAAAAAAAACCGCGTAATATAAATTTGTATCTTTTTAAATTTACAATTGTCAAATTTGAAAACGAAGCACTTTTACTTTTAGATCACATAAATGTGGCAGATAATATAAGTACAGGTTTACCACTGTGCAGATGGTATGTCCGTTGTCTATTTGTATCTTTGATTGTTGTGTTTTGACAATTTATTTCGCACTTTTCCTTTCACTGTAAGTGCAACTAATAATTACTTCTGCCATTTGATGTTTGCTAATGACCTTTTAAAGTGTTTTAATAGATTTAGATATTTGGTCCACTTGCTCTTGTGGTTGTTAGAAATTAAGGAGAGTTGTGTTCTATTGTGTCTTGATAGCTCATTTAAGCCTCCCTTACTCCCATATGGTATCATTAGACATTGTCAAGTGCTACAAAGTTTTCGAAATCTTTTGTTAACTTAATGACTTGTTTTTTCTTCCCAACTGTAAGTAAGTTGGACAGATTTGGTGCCTCTTTTGTCCCCCTCGTGCAAAGTAGATGCCCACACGCTCCCATTTACAGAAACCAGTCACTTTTGAAATTGCTCAGTGGGGAAAAGTGCTTCGTATCAAAAGAGGCATGATTAACTTTCTCAATGTGCGCGCCATTAATTAGCATTTTAGATGATGAGTACACATCTATTTAAATAGTGGCATACTTCTGGCGTGTGAAAGGCTGTGTACTTTTATGCTTCTATATAGTTGCCTTTAAAATTTCCTTTCCCGGCTAGAAGGCCGATCATAGTTGTTACATTTTTGTAAAAGAAATCTAAAAACTGTATATGAGCGGTTCTCCAAAAGTTGCAGAATATTTGTTAAAACGTTTTGTCACATAATCATGAAAATAACGTTTTTATAACTATGTGACGGAAAAACCTCTGTGAAACACCATTTTGGGAGAACCGCACAAAAAAGGTAAATTTAAATTAAAGATTTCGCTTATACGATAGTTTTGAAATTTTATCCAAAATTATTAGCCATTGGGTGAATTACTGTCATCCACGCACTGATCTTTTTTTACGAAATTGATTTTACTTAAATATTATACTCCTTTGGACGAACCTACTGTCATCTACGTACATTTTGTCCTGAAAAAAACCCCCTGGAAGTTCGCCCAATGCAGATTTTACTGTACTTTCCTTACACGAAGAAACTAGATTCCAACGTTGAAACTGAACAGACTGAGCAGAACACCGCAATGGAAGTAGGCTTGAAGAGGAGACTAATGTGGATGTTTTTTGACAGGTGCAGCCTCACAGGGGGTATATCTCACTATCTAACAACAAAAAAACTTGCTGACAATTAGCAATCTAATTGCTGCAGAGGGAGCTCTGCAATTAACACCCTACAAAGCCATACTTTCCTTGTGTGTGTCTGGCTTATGCTAAATAAACCCCCTGGTGAGAACAAGAATGAAAACAAAACTTTAAAGGAAAAAATTCTTCTGGGGTAGGCGAACAGTGGTTTCAACAGATTTGAGTTTAATTTTTGTTCCATTGTTCATTCACAATGACTATGCATTGAGATGTCAACATGAAATGGTAGAGCTGATACTACTTTGTTGAAGACAACATACAATAGCATGAAACATCTCAGGAGGCGATGAAAAGACTTGGTTATGTACAGCGAGTTCCGGCCTGCACAAAAAACTGAATTCATTCTTTAATGAACAATGCAAACTCCTATTATGCTGCCGTTCTTTAAGCAATAATGTACTATTGAAGTGACAAAATTAGGTATTCTTTTAGTTTAAAAGTACATTTTTATAAATGTCCCACAGTGAGAAGTTAGATAAAACAGCAAATTCAAAATGCTACATTTAAAATTGCTCATTTTACACTATAATGAGAAAAATAGTGTCGTTACAACCCAAAAGAAAAATATTAATCACAACCCTACCGATTACAGGACTAAATGCGTTTTGGTTTCATCACTCTTGTTGGGTAGAATTTCATGAGTCACACTTGTACAATATTCGAGTCTGAAATATTTAATAACATAAACTACAATATTTGGGTCTGACATGTTGAAAAGGATTTATGAAATAAAAGGCTGGTGCTACACCTGCATTTTCCTCCAATAGGAGTATGCACTGTATCATTCTTGTTGAATTTGAGGATGAAATGTCAAATCAAATAAACGGAATAATAGTATGTAATGGAACATGCGATGATTACGTAAGTTTAAATCAGCAAAGGTATTTTCCAATGAAGGAATAATCGCATAGCAGCTGCTTACGAGTGACTCTCCGTAAGGCAGCTTCGTGAATGGGCCAGGCTTCATGCATTTCTAAAGGGCACAGGACCCAGCCCTGGGGATAGTCGGCTTCACATACAATATGCAGAGAGTCTCTAACAAGCCATGAACCCCATATGCTTCTTCTTAACTTTTGCCACAGAAAATTCATATGGCATGCAATTAAATTTTCCAGGCCTGAATGGGACATAGAAGAAAACTGTCCCAAGGTGGGACAGTTCTTGATCCTTCGAGACCAGCCAGAGAGCATGGAGGGGATGTTGGAGCTTATCAAAGTGATCTGACATTTTCCTCTTTGTCTTATTTGATGTTGAGAGATCTTTGGTATGACAGTTTATAATGCTCAAACAATGGGATGAATCTTGATGAATCTTGAGAACGAAGCTGCACGCTTTTAAGTCTCGCACAAGTTCTCTCTATAAACGGAGATATTTGTATTTACCAAGTTAAGTAAATCTGATGCGTGAAAAGCGTATTTTCTACTTTATTATCCCTATCCATAAATTAATGCTACTCCCACAAGATAATACGGCAATTCCACAAGGTTAAAAGGTTGTATTAAAGCACGTTAGGTGACTTTGTTGTCTTTACATGCAAACATCAAGGTTCCAGTTTACAAATGTAAATTTGGCTAAATTGCAAACTACATTTTTGGTTAGAACGTGCCTGCAGCATGTCTGCAGTTCAACGAGGTACTCAAATGTTGGAGATCTAAAATATAAAACACAAAACAACAAGAGATTCTAAGTTTCAGCTGGATCATTCCTTATTTGCAGAGTACGACTCTCTGACATCTATACATTGTGATTGTAAAATTCTAAATACAGTTGTCTGCTTAAAGAGAAAGTTTGCGAGTAGAACGTTTGTCTGTAAAGAAATTCCCTATAAACCTGTTCAATTGTTGCATTGGTTGCGAAAGATTCAATGAAGAGAAAGGATTTCCTTTTACGTTTTTGTTTCATGCAGACTTTTCTGTACAGTCATTCCTGAGTTAATCGATAATTTACAAAAAAAGCAATTAACTAAACATTAATTGACATTTCATGAAGTGAGTCGTCTTATTTGAAGACCATGCCAGTTCCAACAGAATTTTCCAGTGACGTTTTTTTTTTGCTGCTGTAAAATACTAAATGACGATAATATAGAGACCACAAATGACTTCTAACCGCTCATAAATAAAGTATAGGTGCCCTATTAGATGTTAAAGGGCTCCATAACAAACTTAGGCACTGTTTAGTGAACAAAGCCAGGGGTTGATCGTTTTGGTTCGAGCCAGCCTCGCAGGGACGGCCCTTGAGACCAAAAGTACTCTTCATTTCCCCTCATTATTAGAGCGCTGCATTAATCTACTCAGTTTAACAATCTCTAGCATATAGTCGTCTCATATTTTCCTTCCCCTGGAGAAATTTACCCACAAAGAGAAGGATAAGAGGTTAGTGTGGGGAAAATGAAAAACCTTCATATGTCACCAATTAGGTTTAGAGTCCCCAGTGCAAAATGCCATTCGGTAATTATGTAATAAAGCTAATTAATTAGAGGCCCATGCAAAGGCGAATATAAAATACAATATGCTGATTATTGTGGCTTTTTCAGGGCCATTCATCAGAGTTCACAAGGAGAAAATTAGATTTACCGATGATTGTTTGCATTGACAATCTAATTTGTCCATCTGTAGAGCTGAGTGAAATACACGCTGTTCACATCTGTACAGCACGGAAAGCATGAGAATAACGTTTTGTTACTTTTTTCTATTTTGGCTCAGTTCTATTTTGTGTTTTTGTATTCTAGGCACTTGTCTGTCATACTAAAACACTCTCAAAGGCATTTTGTATTAATCGAAATAATTATATTTTTTATCTTTTTGTTTGCAGAGATGGAAATAGACATTTTCGCAAATTCTGGAAAAAAGTTTTTCCAAGTCAAAAATTGCCCGGATTTTCAACCATGGCCGACAGATTTCCATCTCTGTGATTTGGTTTCATTTCGTATTTTCTCATTTTCGTATTTGTCTACATCATCTGATGAATACATCTGCAGGGAAGCTCTGGTTTGGGAGTCCCACAAAGCAGGGAGCCCCATAAAGCTATGTAAATTTCATATCTAACATTAAACATTACAATGAACGATACACCGCTTTGAAGCTGATTGTAGTTTTCAATACAGTAGCAAATTAATAGAGGGAATTACTTAAAGAAGTATCAGTTGAATGTTAAACACTGACTGAAGTATTAATTTCCCTTTCACTGGCTGATATAAAACTGCATTTCAATCTACGTTGTACTAATTCTACTGACAAGAGTTTTTACTTTTTAATGATTACAAACCTGAGTACTCAGAGTACATAAGTTTACTACGACTGAGACCATAGCGAAGCAGAAGATGAAACCCTATCACTTTTGGAACAATAGAATTTCACGCTGCTCCTCTATGCACTCTAACCTTTCCAACCAGAAAATTCCAGAGGTTAACATTAAACCTGTTGTTCTAGAGATCCTACAGTTCTCTGTCTTGTGTATCTGATTTTCTTTTTCTCTGTAAAGCTGACACTTACTCACTGCACATTTGTATGGAAAGTGGCAGAAACTCCCCACAAAACTTTATGGAAAGTCTATCAGTTGTCGCACAAAAGATTCAAGATGCGTATTAAGAGAAGTTGAAACTGGCAGTAATGAAATGGGTCAACTGGTTGGACACAGCCTCAGTCCAAAGATTATACAATGGGAAGTGGAAATTGTTCGCACATTTTTCCTATTTTCCAATCCAGATGTTGTAATCCCCAGATAGCCTCTATTGTATTTCTCACTCATTTGCAGAGGGCCATGGAGCCCCCACAAGTCTTGCCACCCAAATTTGCACCGCAAATGAAATATTGATATTTCACTGGTAAGTTCTGGACAAAGCCTAGCAGGCATATTAGGTCAATAGATTACAATATCAAGGAATTTGTCATTTATTATTCACAAAATAAAAGGCCAGTAAGCCTTGGGCTCGGTCCTAAATTTGGCGCCTAAAGCGATAATAAAGCGGGCTACCCTTTGCACTAACTTTGGTTAAAAATGCAATAAATCAAAATAGACGATGGGCTCTTATATTGGACATTGGTAAATTATTTATATTTTCCATTGCTATGTAAGAATGGAAGGAGTAATGTGATAGGGAAGGCAGAAGATGGGCACTGGTATCAAGGGGTTTAAAGCTGGGGGCCTGCAGCCATTAGATTTTAGGCATGCACTGTCATAGAACGCATCAAAATTGCATCAAACAATCTCGCTGTGTCAGAGTCGGGTGAAAGAACCATCAATGAACTTATATTCTATTCTGTCAGAATTTGAACTGACATTATGACTTTGTCGCAGCATTTTTTATTGAATAATGCTCGCCTTTATGGCCCCATCTTTAATTCTCTACTCTGACAAGATAACTAGGTTTTCCGAAATGGTCGTGACTTCAATACCAGTTCTTCTGACATTACACTATCCCTCAAATTTCGCAATGATAAATCTTTTATTATCCCTGCCTTTTTTATTCTCTTTCATGCACTACTTTTACAACAACCCACCACTACTACTATCCTATCCGCCCACCATTCCATTAATTCTATTCTAATTCAACACTTGTGGATATTTTCTCTCCTTAATTGTATTTACAAAACACTTTTGTTTAAGTTAAAGAATAGAAGACAGACTGAGATCCCTGAACGCGCCAGAAGATACTCCCAGCAGAGGTACGTGTGCGTGACACTGGATCTGATGAGAATGTTTGAATTTTGATTGCCTGACATCTAACAAACAGACAGACTGTAACAATAAGTGTGCAGGGAGCGCCCAGAATCATACAATTATTAGAAGTAATGGTCTTTACTTTTGTATTGGACACTGATAACTTTGTTAACACGCAACAACTGCGGAAGATGACATAACTCAAGTGCAAAGACCAACCAGTGCAAAATAAAATTATCCTGTAAGAACAACCCACAAATGTACATGAGAACAATCGACAGATGTCGGGTATATTAATTTGACAACAACAAATCCTGAAATTCCTATTAGTTTTGGAATAATAGCAAATCAAAAGCACAGCATGGAATTCTTTTGTTTTGTTTTGTTTTTTGTCCTACACGTTTAAAAATTAATAGAAATTTCATGATTTGAGAATGCTACTTTGCGCTACTGACCCTATTAAAATTGCAGCGCAATTTTTTGGCACCAAAAGCAGTAGAATTTTCTTTCTCTGCATTACTTTTGCTTCAATCCCTTAAATAGACATTTTTTTGCAAAAATATAGTAATAAAATGAAATATAAAAAATGCAAAGTTTAATATTTTATTGTAAAATTGCACCCGTAATAGGCAAATTTACATTATTTTCCTTACAACTATCTGCCCACAATTTTAGACGATGCTAGCTAGTTTCATAAAGATAATTACATTGCGCAGTTTGTTCGCATTATTAAGAAGTTCGCATTATTAGAAATAAATTTTCACCAGCAATGAAAGATCCCCAACTATCAGCAACCAACTAACAATTGCTTTATTACATGATTGTAATATCTATTTGCGATCTAACAACAATGGTAGCAATCCACCTGAGTCCGGAGCAATTTAATTGACATCACTCCTCCATTCTTGCCACTTCCCCACATCCTGAGAAGATATTGTGGAGCTACCGGTTATCTGATCCTGCTGACAATCGAAAAATGAAACTGCTATCAGCTTATTGTGTGTCTGTAAAACTAATGAGCAACTGCCAACTTTTCCTTCCAGAGAATTTTTCTTTTCTTTCGCAAGCAAGTCAGTCTATCTTGAATTTAATGAAATTGCCTTTTCTTGAAAAGCTTGGGGTTTTTTTCATTTTCTCTCTTTTTTTTCGCGTTGTATTGCAAAAAAATCTCGCGGCTTTGTCAGTATTCACTAATTGTAAGTGTAACAGATTTGTAACTATGAGGTTATTTATAGTTTAGAAATAACCAATTAGTATATTCAACTCTTAGATTTTTCAATAAACAACCCTTTTGTAGTATCCTGCTCTGAACGGTCTCCACTCAATATGTATTTGGGTATTACCAGTAGACCTTTTGGCAAAACTTTAAAGCTTCACGAAATGCAACACAAATAAAATGTTACATACACTTCAGAAATAGAAAATGCTTGCTTTGCAAAACGACAAATTTCTAATAAAACGTGATTTGGACATTTATTTAAAACATGTAAATTCAACTGTGTCTTTCTGACATTCCGGAAGATGCGAAAACTAGAGAAAAATTCTTGCATGCCTTTTGGTTTACATATTTACCAAACGTAACGGAAAAGTACAACAGAAATAGGAGTTTAACGTTAATTAAAATTACAAAAAAGATAATTCGTGGCATTTCCGCGTGTAAAGAAGACCGCACTGGTACAGAGCGATTGGATACAGTAGAATGGTACGCTGTGCCATTAATGGGCATAATGAAACAGTGTGACATGTTCTTGTTGAACATTAATGGGATTTTTCAGTCATTTATTAATTTTTTTCTTGTCTTTTTTTTATTCTCTCACACTGTTGCATACATAAACCGTATCAAAACGAATCACCTCTCATTCATTACCGCCAAACCATCTGAATCTAGGGACTTTGTTCCGAACTTGCAAAACTTTCTTTCCTTGGCACTTTACATCGCCTGCTTGCTTGCCTGTCCTTTGTTAAACCTTGTTACTTTGCTGCCTAACTTTCTTATAATTGCTACAGATGACATAACTAAGAGATAAGACATAGATACCAGCCCTACCCAGGCAAGTCAATTTAGGCAGTGTCTGCCTGCAACTAACAATTGTCTGATTGAATTAAATGTACAAATTGCCTCATCAGTATCGCAAAAATCACATCAATATCAATGAAGGACTCTTCTGTTTTTAGCGTTGCTGCACTCCAGAAATGAATTAATGAGTAGATTTGATTAGCTTCCTTTTTAAGGAATTTTATTTGCCTTTTTCTTCCTGGGGAAAAGTCTTGAAATGCACAAAGATTTTTGCAAGATAAAATCTCTGTTATTTTGCCGTTTGCGTTCAGTATGTATACAAAAATCGTATCAATTGTGTACCGAAGGGTACATAAGGGAGCCCCTGTGAGTTACCATGTTTAACTTCTGACACGAATTTTAATTACTGAATCTGGAGAATCCTTTCATTCTAAACTATTGGCTAATTCACTACAACATACTCTATTTTGTGCTTAAAGTAATGTTAGAAATAGACAATGAAATGTATGTCCAAATTGCATTTTGTAGCTTTAGAGGAAGATTTTCATTTTTCATTTCAGAAGCTTTTGTCCAAATGAATTATCCTTAAACAAAGGAAATGAAGGAAATTTTCGTATGAACCTCTTCAGCTTGGAAATAGTATAATTCCACTCTGTGGCTTTTACTCGAATTTTCATGAAGGTACTATTAAAAGTTAGAAAGTCCCACCAACGACTGAAATGAATAAGCTCGGTGTGAACTTCAATTGTTGTGGGGCGCTAAACTTTTGATAGTCATTTCATGATCTGATTTCAGGTAAGTTGGCTTTATCTGAACTATTTTGCCAAATGCAAAAGAAAAAACCCCAACAACAATCATTTAAAAGGGACACTCAATTATACGTGCGATGAAGGTTTATTACATGTACATTTACATACGTAATCTAGATATTTGTCTGTTTGGTACGAAATCATAAATAGATGTAAAACGCTGCTTATGTGTCCCTCACAAAATAATCAGCTTTAATACAGCTCCACCATACGTTGGATTCCAGAACTATATCCAGCTTCACATTATTAAATCATTTTCAGCATAATTCCTATCTGGATATTAAAGGAGATTCCTAACTAGTTTTGTATTGCTTGCACCATGATCTTTTGTATTTGAACCGAAACATTAAATTGTCAATAAAAGTATTTTTCAGATCCACTAAAATGATTTATATAGTCAATGAGCCATACAATAGGCCATTACAAAACCTCATTATTGCATATAAGATCCCCTTGTCATGGGTGTTGGACCATCTAATATCAAGGACCAAATGCCTGAGTCTAAGCTCTAAATGCCACAAATGAGATAATAATGAATTTCAAATTGAAAGTCATCCCTCTGGTAGCCCATTGAGAGTTGGTTACAGTCAATGCAATATAGCAGGGCCAAGCCTTGTCTAAATTAGGTTTTCTGAGAGGTGTCTATCAAATTGTTACACAGCTAAAAGTATGACTCAAGTTAGGAAATCATGGCAACAGCAGGAACTGCGTGTAGCAGTGTAAACATTGCTCTGCAAATAAAAATAAAAAAGAAATGTGAAAGCTAGACGACCGTGGTGTATCAAGGAATTCCTTTTAAAAAGCTTAAATGTGAATACAAAAAAAAGTATCTTCAAAATATCTCCAGCAGCAAACTTATCTTTATAACGTATCTTTAAAAAGGGAAAATATCGGTAGTCTATACAAAATTACTCTTATTGCTGTGTCTTTTGAATCTTCAAACATTTTAAATTATGAAAAGGCGGGTGTTGCACCAGATGTGACCCTCGGGTTCAGCGCACACAAGCAAGTAAGAGTGCAGGCGAGATATCCACCCTGGATTTAAAACCCATGGGGACGGTCACACGAAGTCAAAAACAAGGGTTATCAGTGGCTCAACAAATTGACCCTGGTCCAACAAAAACTTTAAAAAAAACATTTTAAAATTATAGAGTAATGGATATATAGACACGTTTTACTTCAATTAATCAGTCTCATGCATACGCCTAATTATGTGAATTAGTTAAGGGAATTTTAATTCGGAAAAAGCCTTCAATAAATGAGTAAATAACCTGCATTTCACTTTGTCTTGCAATTGTAACATTAAAATCCGGGGAATGGTCTTTCCGCTGGTAGGGAGCTTTTTGAAATCGCTTAACTAAGTAATCTAATTACAGGGATCAGTGAAATTCATATTTTGCAAATATTATATTCTTTTCGAAATTTCTATTTTTGTTATTTATGAATTATGAACTTGTATCTTATTAGGAACAATTTATTATTGTATACTATTTCTGGACAATACACTTGTGCTATGATTGCACTAATTAGTAATGCTTTTACAAAATTCCATAATGAATGGCCACATCACACCTGACGCAAAAACATAAGTTAAGCGGCAGAATGCATTTGTTCTAATGTTGAGTCACTGATAATTATCTTCCACTCAGCTTGAGTCAACCTGTCCGGAATTGTAAATAATTACAGGAAGACACCGTACTACCGTGTGCCCTTACTATTCGAATGTTGTTTGTGTCGTTTTACTTTTAAAGTCATTCGTCTATCATAATATTTTACTGAACACTTACCTGGATTGAGGACGATTATCTGTTGACTCAGAAATCTTTGACAGTTGAAGTTTTCATATTGCCATTTAAATATGCAGGTGGAAGTGCTCGGTTTCAACACAAAAGATAATTTTCTTTTGTGTGAAACAATAGAATTTATTAGAGCGTAAAATAGTGCGGCTATAAAGCCTTGGCGAAACATAAACGAGAACTGTAGGTGATTACACATATCGCGCCACACAGTTTAAAACCAGGTTACGTAACTGAAATTACCGATTGAGGGCATTGGATACTTCTTTCAGAAAATGTTCAGGAATCATAACATAGAATTTCCAGGGAATGTTCTGAGAAAATTTTTTTGTCAAATATAGTGTAAAGGCAAGATTGGGACTGTCTTGCTTTGAAAGGGACAATTCGCATAGATTTTTAATAAGTACTTTTTGGCCAATAACGTTTAAATAATTACAAACTTATTCTTTTGGCATTGCTTAATACAAACAACAAAAATAACATATGTAGTGTTTGGTAATTTGTTTTATTCTCTTATATCAAGAAATGAAAACATATATTCATTTGACGATTGAACCCATTCATTCAATAACGTTATTCATCCCATGCAAAAAATAGTCCTCATCGTTGGACCAGTACCAAGTATTGCACAGATACATTCATTATACATACACATATACGTGTGAGTAACTAATAAGACATATGTTAAGAAATTGAACGTTTCATACAAAGAATAGGTGTAAAAATACTAATTATATTACACTTAACAAGAAGTTGGGATTTTTGTAATTCGTTGTATACAACCTGCTATGAATAATACAAGTATCTACAGGCTTTGAGCATTAGATTAGGTGAACTATTAGTTTTTATTTCTTTGGTATAAAGACCTTAATCGTTTTTGTTCATGACCTTTCCTTTAGGATGTCCAAATGTAACTATAATAACACAAATAATGGGACCTCGATAACTGATCGAGTATACACACACTGTCGGTACAACTCAACCAGTTTTCTCGGTCATCATTCCTGTTATTATTGGATTGAAACGCTTAATCAAATGAGCACACTTGATCAAGATTCTTACATCCTTTATGTGACCTTGATTTACCGTAAAATGACTAGCATAACAATAAAGTTAATCAAAATTAAAAACTTTGTCATTATAACTTACAAACACAATAATCATCATATACAAAATACAAAACTTTTAGAGTCGTTTACGCACGCAGGAAAGTTAATTGACGTTTTGGACTTCAATTTGTTTAAGCAGAAACATTACTAAATCATGGTTCTAAACAGTTCGAAAGAAGAACAAATGCACATCTACATTTATATTTAAAATTCAGCAGTATCAGAAAACTGAAAGTTCACCTCAGTCTCAAAGTATAACATTCCATGATGCTATTCAAATTCCCAGTCAAACTTTCGTTTTCTGTACTTTGGTCAACCGGTTCTGCATTTGGTTATCGTCCTTTTTTGGCACCATTGACAAAATGTACATAAACGTTTGTTAACAAACACATCAGCTGTTCAGAAAGCAATACATTCCTCAGCTGTTGTAGTAATTAAGTCAACATAATAAAGTACATTCATAAATAATATTAATTTATTCATTTTCTGACCAATTAACAAAATTGTAAAGTGTGTGTAGTCTGTCTGGACTTTGGAACTAGCTTGTTTTGTTATTGTAAGTCTATGATACAGATATTTATTTAATCGAAGTTCCTTCTAATTAGAAAATACAACACCAGACGCTCATGTGACACGTTTACAAGGCAAAAATGTTACGATTTCTTAAATTATATACAAGGTATCATTATTTTCTCATTTATCATACAGTAAGTGGAAATTTAGATCTCGCCTCACAAGCAAAAAACCTCGCATACATTCTCTCGCAATCGCTCACCCATTTCAAGAAATTTTAATGAAAATATAGAGTATTAAATGTAAGAAATATGGAAGTTGTTTTCTGTACAATCAGCACTTTTTTATTACTGCACGTTATTTTATTACATCATTACCATTAAGAGTTATTATTATTATGCTTTTGTGACCCAACATTTTGAAATGTGAGTGAACTAAGTACATTTTTATTGTTAATAATACAACATGACTCGAGATCACATTATCCCATATTAAGTAATAATAAATATTTGAATAATACAGTACGTATTGTGAGATACAACACGTAAGGATATAGTCATCTCTGGACTATATTACAAGTGCACATTTATCATAACAGTGAATCAATGTCCGATCAGTAACTTTCTTTCCTCTCACAAGTAATTATATAATAATAAAAGATAACAAAAATTATTCAATATAAATAACTTAACTGATATATTTGCTACAGTACAGTACAAGTAGTGTACATGGACATTTGTAACACTTGTGGTAGTTTCCCTAATATTATAAGTAACTTTCATTAATTATTATTACTTAGCAAGAGTGATAAGAGAAATTATCCATATCTTAAAGAGATAAAATTGAGGTGACATTCCCAATAACTGTACACATGTTATTTACCACCAGTGCTACCCATGTCCAGTACAAAAAGGTAAACCCACTTGAGATCATAAATAGAGAACTAGAAACAATGTGTCAGGACTTAATACTATACAGTGCTTTATCTTTGCTGCCTTAATGTGAGAAATTAAAGATTCATTTTATTTATTTCATTTCTGTGTTTTCCATGTTTATTACTGCTCAAATATTTCTTTATTCAGCCAATGTTTACAATGGATTTGAACAAGCATTATTCAACGACTCTATCAATGAATTCCCAATGAAGTCATGGGTGTGAAAGCACTACCAACATAGCTCCCCATCCCTGTAAAAATGTAACCAAGTCTAAGTTATCTAAGCACAATTGCTAACATTTTTAAAAAGTCTCTTCCGCAACACTCGAAACATTTAAATGGTAGAAAAAGAGTAGAAATGCAGCAATTGAAAAAGACAAAAGCGACAAGAAAATAAAATTGAAATTGTACAAAAGTTGCTCACATTATATTTGAGAAATATCAGAACGATATTTGGGTTTTAAATGCATGTTGTGCAGGGCAGTACACCATATTTGTATCTTAAGCACTGGATCTACTTTTTTATACTAATGATTTTTACATCACGTGTTCTATCATTATAACAAACTGTACAAAATAGTAATAAATATATACAATCAATAGTCTTATTTTAAGCTAAACTATCCATTCTTGATCACTTGCAAAAGTCAGTCTTTTAATCAATAGTGATTCAAAATGGGGTGTGCCCATCCTCCAGTAAATGACGTCATACTTGACGTCATCCCACTAGGGGGCGGGCTGAACCCTGTCCTAACAACGGGTGCGAAAGCACTTTTCTGTTTTGCGGCTGTGACCATATTGGCCGTGTGCTGAGAGAAGGAGAATAACCCGGCCGTTCCTGTGGGGTATGCACTGCTATGGTGACTGGCCTGAACCGGGGGAAGTGAGGGTGACTGGGAGGGTACTGCAGCAAAGAAAATAAAAAAGAACAAAAATTAAAACTCTAAATCATAATGCAAATAAAGAAATTATTTGAATACAAATTAACGTTATGTTTATGGGATAAATTTATGACGATATTATTATTACTAGACTTCTCTCTAAGTGTATTGGCCTACATAATAAGTTACTATGACTATTTAACTTTCAAAGGCAAAGAAAACCCTAAGCAATAAACTTTTTTTGAAGCACAGCAAACGCAAAGCAAAGTAGAAATAAGCAACAGAAAGATTGTGAGAAGATTAATAAAATCTTAAAGAGAGAGAATGACAAGTTAAGTTAATAGTAGTTGTAGAAAGATGACAAAGCGAGCATACCCATGTTGCCAAGTGACCCTGTGCTACCATGGTAACCGTTCAAGCTGGTGTTGCTATAGGAACTACCATTGCTACTGTGTGGCGTGGACCCGTTAGATCCGTATCCGGCCCGAGGTGACAAGCTCGAACTCTGCCCGCGGGGGTACCCTGCGGGAGAGATAAATTTGGTTAATTTTTTGGAAAATTTTAAGAAAAAAATAAATTTTTGTACTTTTTTTCTCAGAAAGCACAGTAGCAGTAGAAGTTACTTTATTCCTAATATGGTTCACTTATTTATTAGATAATTGTTAGTTTACAGCAGCAAAGATAAAGCATTTGAATTTAATTAATTTGAAGTACTATTGTCTAATCGCCTAAGTGAATTTCAACATACATCAAAATATGACGTTGAGCAAAAAGGACAAAGATAAAGTTCCAGTAATTCATGTACAGATTTAATAAATACATTATAAACCACATGAGGTAGCTTTTAAAAATAGCAATGAAATTGTGTACATTTAATATTATTTTAATACCTTAATAAAGCTATTGTGATCGAAGTTATTATATTGCACGTATTAGAGATGGACCAATATTTGTATTGTACATGTTATTGCTTGGAAATATTACATTGATGTCTATTTGTGACATAGACAATTGGCCCATGATTCGTTACTACTTGGTTTTGGTTATTGTAGATTTTATTTAGACGTAATACCCTGCATTATGAATAGCAATCAGTAGAAGTGCGGATACTTATACATTCTCCTTCTCATATCAGTACAATATAAATTGTATTAGAGAGGAAAGACTTATGGCACTTTACAATAGAATCTGGAAAAGCCCTAGTTTTGTTGATCCCATCCCATCCATTGCCCTATTGAGCTCTGTAAGCCTCGCTGAGGTCTCTTATTTAATACTTTGTCGTAATACATTAAGTACCAGGGGCATTTGTTCCTTAGAAAACATAGCCAACATAATGGTCACTTCCAAAACCTTCCACCACCGCCACGACCATGTATGTGTAAGGCTCAGATACTGTTAGTTTTTTGTTAGTACCACTAATCCGACGACTATTTGTAATGTGCTTAATAATGACATCCCATTATCATTTTAGTAAGTAGTCTGTTAATACATAAAGACCCCATCATAAGAAGCCCTATTACAGTCTGCTAGCGCACCATTCACCCCGTGGATTCACTACTTAGTGAGGAGCGCGTTTAGATCAGAATGTGAAGGTGGGATAGCGATGAGACCAACCTTCTTCCCACTGTCCGTTGGCGGTGTCCTGAACACTGACGGCGAGCTGCCCTGTGTATGAGTTGAAGCCCGAGGTGTTGTTCATAGCCGGGGAGCGGGGAGCGGGTAACGACAGCTGGTTCGGGTTGCGGGGCATACTGTACAAAGCTTCGGCTAAATCGGCTGCTCTCTTCAGAATGATTTCCTGCAAATATCAAACAATTGATTGTCATTCATTCAGATTATATTATTACACAAATTACACTGTTACAAAAATGAATGTGTTCTATTATTTTGATTTAGAACATTGCACTGGTACAGTTTCATTTTCTCTATATAATTTTTCGAGACCTAGGTCGGCCACTGGCACCATGTGTTTTGGACTTCAGGTATCTCTGCACATGGGTTTCAACTTGCACTGGTACATATTAAACTGGTAATGTGCGCTGCTGCCTATTCTCACCTTACACCTGAATTCTCAACCAAAGAAAATCCCATAGTATCTTGCCTATTACATTGATACTATCAGATTTTTCGTACCGGAATGAAATATTACATGGAGTACAACGTAAACCGTAAAGAAAACAAGAGGATATAACTTGAAACAATGATGATTACAATTCGGCTCACGTCATTTTGAGCTTGTACATTCATTGAATAGCTGAAGGGTTATGGCGCAAGATGCCAGCTTCGTTTTGGCCCTGTGATATTGAGTGCTGTCATTATGACCACATTTATTTTGTAAGCTGGGTGTTTTTGCAGCTGGGTCCTGAACGTGAACGGTTTTTTTAGCGTACGTTTTGCCGTTCTTCATAAATACGGGAGGTCAATGAATATGATGAATTATGTGTCGAGTGGAGGTATAGATTATTGGGTTTCGTTATTATATGTCTTGTACTATGAATGAGAAATATTACAGTGGACGTTCAAATTGCACAACTGGGTCAATTCCCTGTTTCTTCTTTGGTACTGTAATTACAAGACTGTAACAGTTCTCAGTCTGCAAGAATGTTAATTAAACAACTCTAGTAATTGCAAACAAAAGTGCCATCGCTTTGTGTTGGGAGGTTGCACATATTGGCTTTGTTTGTATCTATCAAATTATTTATGCGTTTCATTCACGGATAGGGTACAGGTGAAGAAAAAGAGAAAGATGGTATACCTTGGGTAGCCTTTCTGGGTCTCCTGGATGTCTAGGTACGAGCTTCATAAGTCTTTGGAAGCCATAGTCTATCGTGGGCTCTGTCAATGCTGGAAAAAAGCGGAACGAATTCAATGTTTATTATATGATGAAAGGTGCAATTGAAATGAAACATGATTCAGATAGAAGCATTGGCGGATCTAGGGGGGGGCGCCGCCGGCACGAGCCCACCACCACCAACAGCACAAAGTTTTCTCGTTTTCGTG
>JBCAUI010050112.1:0-20690 GCA_038406195.1 Haplosyllis anthogorgicola | reverse complement strand
CCAGCCCTCTGAGAGAAGGATTTGGGACCAGGCATCAGGCTAGAGACCCTCAGTATCACTTGTAAGATCTACAGACTTCAGCAATAAATTATATTCAACATTTACATACTGTGTCAGCATTAACTGTTTGTGGAACTAGAGGGAGAACCAGGGAGAGCCATTCTGTACCTTTACACAAATGTCTACGGCATCTAAGTGATTTTTACCTATTTGTGTTCAGTATGTCATACTGTGTAATTTACCATGTGTAAAGCTACTACTTTTGCAGCCAGAAGTAACATAAAACAGAACATTTCTAATAATTAAGCTTTTTTGATGCATAGCATAGTTTTTGATGCGTAGCATAGTTTTGATGTGTAGCACTATAAATAGGGGCACTAAAACTAATTACTGTTTAATTGCTAGATTTGTATAGATTTTTACTTCTACATAATAAAGAACATACAATGGAACAATAATACATTGGTTTCACTTTTTTATTTCATGAAATAATACATTTTTCATTTACAAACTCAACTCAAATCAACTAAAAAAATACTAAACACTGACTCGGGCAATGTGACTCCTGTGTACAATTTTGTGTCATCATGTTCAGAGCACAGTTCGTCTATTTTTTCTGTTACTATATTATTATTATTATTATTATTATTATTATTATTATTATTATTATTATTATTATTATTATTATTAAAATACATATGATATACACTTGGTATGAATATGGGCAAAACAAAACCCGACATTTTATACCTGTGGTTCAGAACTTGAAAGTACCGAATTACATCTGCAACAAGTTTATTAATGTCGTTTTGAATACTTCTCTGTATTGTTCAATTTGGAAAATACAAACTTTTAAATTTTAAATTATCAATGTGTTAATTAAAATTCATTTGAACTTCCATCCCTTTCCATTCATTCCTTCTTATTTCCCATAATCCTAACTTCTGACCTTGGCTGAATTTCATACCCAAACTTGTCTTCTCCCTTGATTTAGATCGACATACAATTTATTTGAGTCGGATTAGTTGATTATTTTTACTTTCCTTACACATACATTGCATTGATATAAACTAGTTCTTATCTCATCTATCACCGGACTAGTGAAATTTTTGATCTTGGTGGTGTAGAATGTGTGTAACGTACCCACAGCTACAGGCTGGTCAGTACACTTTGCTGGCACTGAGCCAATTGTCAACGATCAGCGATCAGCCTCACCTACAGCTAGATAAGTAGACAATTTGATTGACCCTCATGGCATGCCTCAGCAGGAGGGTCCATGTATTGGACGAAATCTACATTTGTGTTCTCTGCCGCCATTCAGCAGATTTGGACTCAGTGTCAAAAGTTAGGAAAAAGTTGACCAGGACCCCCCACTCCCACTCCGCCCCCCCCCCATCCCCACCCCAACCCCCGGACTGGGGAAAATGCATTTTCAGCAGATTTGGACTCGGTGTCAAAAGTTAGGAAAAAGTTGACCTGTATGTGTGTAATATGTAGTTGAAATAGTGGCAGTGAGAGGTTCTACGGTAATTGTATTTGTGGCATTCAATACATTTCGGCTGTTTTAAGAATGTTATTGGTGATCTAAAATGCCATGAATCACCTCAGGCTACCATTACGAGAATGACACCCTCCTGCAAACACGTATTAAATGAGTGAATGGACTGTCTGAACTGTCTGATATGAAGCTGTATTATTGCTCTCCCATGTAGCTTCGGGGAATTTGACAACAATAGCCTGAATTGTTATCCAAATTAGGCTATTTTGCGAGGCTGTCTCGGATTGCCTTCCGACGCCTTTGAAGGTCGTTGCAAATCTGGAACACATAAACATCTGAGAACAATGCTTGTGGTATCAAAGACCAATGATGATTACTTTTCTATTGAATGAATTTGATAAGACTAAGTGTTCCTCGACATGAAATAGATCTCTAATTCGGGTCACGAAAGGTCCGATAAAAATCAAAATAGAAATAAATACAGAAACAAATTGCAGAAAACAAAATGAAAAATCAATTTGGTTATATGGATACTGTCACGGCACATTGTTTTATGACGTTATTCTATAGTCCAGATGCTGGACCATTACTATTTTAATTTCAACTTCCTAGTTACGCTCTCTGGGCACGTTTTTGTTTTGAAAAACTTTTAGACTAGAGATCAATGTTTGGGTGTTCATAGGGCCCCCATTCAGTGTTAGTCCCTTTATCCTACCCTGTGCCGTGGTCTCACAAGCTTGAGTAACTGGTATTTGCTATTAGAACATAGAATGCAACGGTTTGAATCCTTAGAATCGCATTTTTGTTGTAAACTGTCTTGTATATATCACCTGTATCTCGCACTATGTTCGGGTAGGTCGGCAGATACGGTGGTGGATGGGGGCCGCAAATCCCCATGCCATGTCATCTATTCGGAGTTATCGAGCTAGGCTGGTGATCCCGTATGGCTCAACTACTTTGAGGCATTACCAGTATTCAACACGGTGGTTGACACTAAGAATACTCACTTTGTCAGTGATTCCCCAGTTGCCTCCTGCACCATAGCTGAGGCAACCTCGTGCAATGGGAAAGGTTGGGCCGGTTGGGATTCTGAAGGGGCTACAACAGCCGTGGATACACCAGCTCCAGGATCAGCTGGTTTGAAGCCTGGTAGGGTGGTCCTGATGGTAAGTTCAGTGTACTGTGTAAGAGTCAGGTCATCATGTTCCAAACTATACTGTATCATGTGCGAGCAGTCTCCACTGGCACTGAGATTGATCATGGACTTGGTGGTGTATGTAGCTATGGGTGGTTCACTCCACGGTCCTAGTAGATCCAGGGCTCCCTCCAGGTTTCCGGACAGTTCAACATTAAGTGATGCATTGGGAGTCAGGGTGTGAATCTCCCGAACCTTGCTGACACACTGGCAGCAGCTTGATTACAAGTTGCAGCTGGTCCCTGCAACCCTATCAGTGGATGAGGCTTCATGGGGGTAATGGGACAGAACACTGAGCCATCTCGGGGGAGACCGGGTTCTGAAGCATCTGACCATTGTCTCAGTATGGAGGCTCGTCCTTGGGGTCCCCTGGTGGAAGATCCAAACAGAGGTCTGAAGATCCTGTCAGAGAGTTTCCAGAGGTCATCCTTGAGGGGCATAGGATTCTTGGCACCCACCCCCATTTCCATCCTTCCATTCTCTCCAGGAAGTCAACAAATCAAAAGGTGCCAAGTAGTCCATGCACATCTTGAACTTGATGATACAATGGGACAGATAGGCTTCGTCATAATACTCCTTGTATTTCTTTGCATTGAAGGTGCCAGAGCTCATGGCAATGTAGAGGAGTGCACCCCCATATCTGCATATTCGGTCATACACTTGGCATCTGAGGTCTGGGTTCTGGGGACTCCCATCGTAGTACTTTTGAGGCATGTAGTTGAAAATGAGCAAATTTGGTGGTTCCGGAATCCAGAATAAGGATGTGTAACCATGAAAGTGTTGGGCAGCATAAGCCATTCCCCACATGAGACTCATTTGGGCTGCTAAGGTACAGTATTGGGTCAGGCAAACACTATGGACATCGAATGCCCAGTCTGGAGCTTTGAGCCTTAGGAACCCTCCAGAACAGCTAGCAAAGTCAATATATTTGTCTGGAAAGTGTGCCAGGTTGGCTGGCTTGTCATTGTTGGTGTCTGTCTGGGATGGTCTTTCTCACCCTTGTCTAGACTGACTCCAAGAGTAACGAGGACTGGTCTGTTGATGGGCCTGATCCAGTTTCTCCTGCCTACCTCAGCTGGTGTGCTGACCACTCTGGCCTTCTATGGACAGGGACCTGTCCCTGCCCAGTGCATGACATCCAGAGGCAGATCAATGGTGGCTCTGGGAGTTTTGGTAGCAGGACTGTCAACACGGTGTGTATCATAGCTGAGTTGTTCCAAGGCATTGTCCTTGATGATTGTCATTACCACACTCTTGACCTTTGGTTTGGGACTGTCAAAGATGATGCCCCTGTCTTCAAAGGTAACATTCTTGCATCGGGGTACATCGGGCCTCCTGTTGGCATCATTCACTGGAGTCTGAGGATGGACATCTGGACTGTTGACTGGGTATTTTCACTCGGTGGTCTGGAAGGTAGTCTGTTTTTAGGTAGAGAAGCATGTCATTGGTGGCACCGATGGTATTATCCTTCCATGTCAGCTTGTCCAGGTTGAGGTCTTTGACCCTCTTCACCATAATCCTCACAGCGTCCTGGATTGCTGTGCCCTGGGGTCTGTAACCATCGTAGGTCAGCAGCCAATCAGGCTTGCCAAAAAGACAAAGTGGCAAGTTGTCAATCTCCTCTGGGGTAAGCATCGGTAAGCCACAGACCATGTGGCACCTGTCTTTCCCTGTGTCTGATTCATCAGAGTCCAAGGTACTAAATGATAGGGTCTCCAAAAGGACGGGCTCCACCAAGGATTCCCTACCATGAGAGTGGTAGTGGCCCTTGTCCTCCTCCAGGGGGTGGCTGGGTCAAATCCCCCAAGGTATTCCTTGTATCCCACTGGTTGTTGACCCATGTGCTCACATTCCTGAGCCCAAGTATCCACTTGTCCCCATATTCTCTCTTTGGCCATTAGGATGTGACACACTGGGAAGCCAGGTTTGAAATCAGAGGCATAGCCTGCCTGTGCCATCCCCTTAATCATTTGGGTAAGGTAGACTCATAGCCAGGATATTCTAGTCTCATCATCGGCAGCCCGGTTCCACTCCTGCCAAAGGGTGCACATTATTTTCTGGTAACCAGGCCAGATGTTCCAGACATGATAGTCAAACAAGGCTATTTGTCTCTCTCTTTTTGCATCTTGCTACTCCTCCTTAGATCAGTAGGCACCCACCATGTGATGAAACTTGGCACTGGCTGCCATGTGGGCATAGTTGTAGGAATGATTCTCAGCGAACCGAATGGCATCAGTGAGTAGTATGAGCTGAGACATGGTGTCCAGTACAGTGGCTGCATGGGCCACAACCTTCTCTGCCAGTTCCCTATGTCCTTCAATCCAGTTGGGCTTCGTGAGAGGATTGTAGTTGAACCTCAGTTTGATGGCCCACTGTGACAACATGACACTGTAAAAGAAAGTATAGTAAGTCCCAGCACCGGAGAACTCATGTGTTTACTCATTCTAAATGACTCAACTTAGAGTACCATCAATTTTACAAACTGAGCAACATTGAGGGATCCCCATCTGGACCGTCCTGGACCCATCTGGGGGGTACTGCATGGACACCTGGACATCACTCAACTCATCACTCGGGGTTGACCACATGGTGTGGTTGCCTGGGAACTGGGCACCACGGCTGGCTACTTACATGAATGTATCTTCCATCACGGCCTTGCTAGCCATTTCCTGGGATGTTTCTTCTCCCAAGGCCAGGCATGAAATGAGGCCAAGACTCATGGGGTTAAGCCTTTTATAGGAGAGATGACATCACTATGATGTCACAACTCAGCCTCACTTTGGATTGGGGATTCCCACCCCAGGTGTCTTAGTGAAGAAACCCCAGATCTTCATCATTTTGACTTTGACCTCTGAAGAGAGAAGATGTCAAGCAGCGAGCTCCCTGAGGTGAGAATCACTCCATATTCCATACCCTTCTGGGGTGTCCAATGTACTAACCCCATTTTGACCCTCGGATAGCCTCTGCCAGTGGCCACCTGGGGCTTAAGGTCCAGCTGTCAAAATCTCCAACTTTTGACATGTTTGTGGTTTTCCTTCTACCCCCCACAGTCCAGCCTCTCAGGGCTGTACCTGGGTGGGTAGTCTTTAGACTCCCCCAGATTAGCACAGTAATGGCTTCAGGTAATGTCAAATTGATAGTTTTCCTTTAGAGATTCTGTAGGATTGTTAATTAACCCCAGATTCCAGGGTCAAAGGACTGTTCACTCCCCCAGATTAATGTTGTATGTCCTTCTTTGCAGGGTACATCCTCAGGCATCACTTTGGGTGGAGTAACAGCACCAAAGCTAATATTAGGATTTGGGGGTAACCTCAATTTATTGAGCCCCAAAACAGGCACCAGTGCTATGGAGACAGAACAGGCCACAAACACTCTGATGAATGAAATGGAACAGGAAGACCAATTCGATGCAATGGGATATGGTGCCATCCAGTTAAATGCTTGGAAACTGGCTAAAGTAACCCTTGAGCAGAGACAGGCCAACCACAAGCTATACTGAGACAACCCTGGGCTGATGACTGCAGACAATGTGGAGGAATGGGGTCTACTTGACATTCTACCAGCCATCCCCCATTTCCACATGGAGATCTGCTTGCAAGCCATCCTCATGGACATGATTCGTGATGGCCATTTTGGGTCTTACATGGACTCCAAGAAGCCAGAGCCAGAAGACTGGGACTTCCTAGACCAGATTGCTATTCTCATCACCACTGTGACTCCCATGACTGGAGAAACAATGTACAGGCATGCCTATGCGCTGTCCCGGGTGCACGTATACCAGTGACAGACAACTGTCCCTATATTGGATGCTATCCGTTATTTGGATATGGTGGAGAAATGTGGCTACAAAGCTGTGGGGATGTTCATCCATGTAGACAAGGATACAATGGCTGGACCTTGGCCAGAGTCCCTCATCCACGGCAGGTATCTTCCTGTTTTCGCACACATGCTGAATCCAGCCAGGAGTCCAGTAGTCTTCTTTGCCCCAGAGTCCACTCCATGCAAACCCTTGACCACGGTAGCAGTGTACCACCTCATGGAAACTTTTGACAATAAGGGTCTCATCCCTTTTGATACATTCACATCCACTCTACCCCAGACTTCGTCAAGAGTTTGGAGATGTCGCACTGACCCCATCTATATGGAAGCCCACTAAAGTGTTGAGGACAGCCTTGGATGTGACAGGAACATCTACTGCTTGGTCAGATTGGCAGAGAATGCCTCACTGAGGAACCTCCTGGACCTCGACCAGCATGCCTGGTGAAGGACGATTATTTCTCTTATGGGGTACAGTCTATCTGGTCCCCAGGCTGTCACATCTCCCATGCCCATGGCCAAGCCAGTGGAAAAACATGACCCCATCACACAGCAGGAGATAGGTCTCCTGGCCAAAGGTCTGAGGGCCCAGTTGGATTACCAAGGCCAGGTGGCCTTGTGAAAACTTCAGGACCTGATGACAGCCTTCAACCTGAACATGCATTTTGAGCTGGTCATGAGGGTGTGCCAAGGACCTCCTGAAGGCATATGAAGAGAACCTCACCATTTCCCATGAAGAGCTAAACCAGGTCATCAGTGGCATGATTGGGGATGGTCAGGTGAGGATGGCCATGTTCCAGAAAATGCCCATGGCCACTGTGACAGCCACCCATGAGGCTGACTACAAGAAACTCAATAAGGACATCTCGAGGAGACTTGACTCGGTTATCTGAGGCCTAGCAGCTGTCTGGAAGCATGACAGCCCCCTCGACTTGTGTCAGGTTCTCAAGCCATTTGGGCTACTCTTTACCACCATGGAGGTGCCTCTCCTGGCCTTTCTTCCCAAAGAGGCTGCGGACATCCATGCCATTCTCAGGGAAGAGTGGATCTTTGGCAAAGCCATATCCATCCTTGGACAGCCTGCTCATAAACCGGATGTCAGGCCTTCACCACCACCCAGAAGTAGTGGTGCTGGCTTCCAGACACTGGAGGCTCTGGCTGCACCAAAGCTGATGCTCCAAAAGTAGTCAAGAAGGGGACACTGAAGAAGTCTACCTTGCAGGCCCACCATGACAAATACAGTTCACTGTCACTGCAAGAGGTCCATAGTAGTCCTACCTGGGCAGAGCAAAGCAGCAGCAAAAAGAGATCAGCAGAGTCCCTGGCTGAATCGACTCTGAGGAAGAGGCCAAAAGCCTCCATCTCATCAGCAGATCCTAATGTTATCAAAGTGCCATTGTCCAGTATCCTGGCTGATGATGATGTCAAAATTATACATGAGGACCCCGGTGCACTGGCGGAGTCCAGTAACAGTTCATCTGATGATGAAGATGATGGTAACAATGCTGGCAATGATGATGATGATGGTGATGATGATGATGGGGATGGCAACAAGGGGAAGAAGGAGGCTGTGAGGCCAACACCTTCAGCTACCCGACTTGTGTCTGCCACTTTGACCAAGGATGCCACTGAGTCAGTACGTGTTGTGGCCAGGGCAAAAAGGGCTGACATGCCGGCAAAGGATACAGCCAAGGTCACTTCTCTATGTAAGGTGCTAGACCACTGGGAACTGTTGGACACAGATGGCACCTCAAGCCACACTCACTCCGAGTTGCAAGCAACTTTTAGGAGTTGTCATGCCAGCCAAGTCTGTCTCTTCACTATGGAGGAAAATGACTGGCCGAGGAGGGTGGAGCATGATTGGAAAACCAAGTTAGCAGTGGCTCAGGCCCAATTCATGAAGGGAAGAGGGAGGGATGTGCAATATGACTTCTCCCAAGTGTACCTGGTAGCTTGTCAGGCTGACTGGTCTGTGCAGGATGTATTGTGTCCACCACACAATCCAGAGGCCATAGAGCAACACTGGTATGGAGGATCCCCATCTATGAAATATTGTCAGTGCCCCTTCTGCAACTACGTGCAGTCCAATGATCAAACCTACAAAGTCCTGGCCTGGCAGGATCCACATCACTTCTCCGGCCATTACTCCAACTGCCACAAGAGCACGTTGACTTACAAGATGGACCCCAGTGACATTCTGGAGTGCATCAGCAACTGGAGTCCGGCCTCGGTGGATGACCCACCAAAGAGGAAGAAGAAAAAGGACAAGTACCACAAGCACCAAGACAAGTGGCCACAGCAAGAGTGGCCACAAGTAGCCACATGGGGTCCTTCCAATCCTCCATCTCACCGTATCTGGTCTTCAAACAAACACTCCAAACTCTGTTTGATTCTTTTACTATTTTAATAATCAGATCATATCTTTTACAAACATTTATTTAACCACATTTTTGCATCATACAGATCTGACTTTGTTAGTATTTAGATTATGGGCTTGTACGGTTTCCGTGAAGTCCATCATTTAGGGCCTCCATCCTGTATTAGTTTTCAGTATTCAGGTTGTATTTTCATACAATAAAGTCATTTTAGTATATCCGGCATGTTTGTCTCCTTTCCACATATCATCATCAGGTGTGCCCCAAGTTGTCCATTACGTACATGCACACAGTCCACAATAAGTCATAAATTATAATTCTTAACTTTGTATCTCATCATGTAACATCAGATGAGCATCATACAACAAACATAACATCGGATAAATACAGGCATAAATGCATATAATTGTGTAGAATTATCAACAAATGAATACATACATCGAATAAACTTTGTACATTTTAAGGGTACTGCCAAAGCACGTTCCCCCTGAGGTGGTTGGAGTGGCCATGGAGAATGCTTTCCCAGCCATCCGGGATTGGGGTATGCAGTCATACAGGAAACCGTGTAACATTGTATCACACGTGGTGCCCATCCTGCACTGGTGCCAAAACAAGTTTGGTACCCCAACACATATACGGGGTGTGTCCATACAGACTTGTGTGTCCGTCTCATATGGCCCTTTCCCCACAGAATGTGTGGTACCTCCTGGCACCTGCACAAGTTAGACATCAGTTTGGGGTTGTGTGCACCTTGTATCCCCTCCATCAAGGGAGCATCAATTTGTATGGGATGTGGTGAAGTCCGGGTTCAGCCTGGATTTTTCCCCATCCATCTGGTCAGCACTTCTGTTCCTGTTCCTGAGTAATGGGTGTGTTTTTAATCTATGTCCTCCTTGGCCATACTTCCCAGGCAGAGGCCAGGACTCTGTCTACTGGCCTGGTCCAGGGCTGGGTCTGGAAGAACTGGTTTCCTTTGGATGGTGAATGCCCCAACTTGCATCAACAAACTATCCCGGTATTGACCGAGAATCCACTCCCAAGGTGCTGTGCCAGATGGCCCAGGAACCAGGGCACATCTAATTGACTCATGTGGCCTCCCTTCATCATCCCACTTCAGATTGGTCACCTCGGGGTTGGTAGCCTTGGAGATCATACTACAGACATGGATGTCTCCCCCCAGCAGAGTAGCATTGCTTTCCTCATTTGAGGAGATAAACAAAAGTAAATTACAGTGCACCATTTTTATGTTGCCTGATGCATCCATTATCTTGTACGCTGGGATGCCATCCATGAGTTGGCTATCTACTGTGTATGGGGTACCACCCCATCTGTCCTTGATCTTCCATTTACAGATGAAGGCGTCGGTCCATAGTAAGACTATGTCTCCTGGCTTTAATATGGCAGCCCCTGTATTTTTATCATAGATCCTTTTTCTGTCATGCTGCTTCCCATGCCTGAGCTTTCCAGGCCTCCTTGAAGACCTGTTTCAGGTGTTCATAGATAGTGGCGACATACTCAGGGACATGCCTGGGCTTCATGTCCCCACATATGGTGGGGAAAGAGAAGTCCAATGGAAGTCTCAGTCTCTGGCTGAACATCAGAAAAAATGGGCTGTACCCCATGACCTCTGAGTGTGTGGCATTGTAAGCCTGCACTATCTCAGGGAGATGCTTGGTCCAGTCCAATTTCTTCTCACTGTTGAGCTTTCCGATCATACGTATGAGTGTTTGGTGTATTCTCCACCTGCCCATTTGTCTGTGTGTGATACAGGCTTGTTCAGCATTGCCAGACTCCCAGCATTCGACATAGTTCTGACATGATGGCACCAGTAAAGCAAGTCCCCTGGTCACTCAGTAAGTGAGCTGGAGCCCCAGATGGTACTATAACATGTTGATAAAGCACCTCAGTGATGGTCTGGGACTTCTGGTCCTTGGTCGTGTAAGCCAGCACATAGCGCATGAAATGGTCTTTAAAGACCAATACATTTACAGCCTTCGGCTGTTGATTTAAGAGCACAGGCCATTCAATGCTAGTGAAATCCATGTGTAGCAGCTCCATCAGAGCTGTGGCTACTATTGGGTTCAGGGGAGCCCGGGTACTATGTGCTTCATATTTGATGCACCGGTGGCACCCCTTTATGGACTTCCTAGCCTGACCCACTAATCTGGGCCACCAGAAGCATTCCTCGAGTAAGGATAGTGTCCGGTCCTGTCTCTGGTGCCCTGCGTTTCAGTGGCACCTGTCTATGGCTTTCCAGCAGTGTGCCCTGGGTACCACAAAGAGAGTCACAGATGCCGGTACTCCCTTTGGGGTATGTTTTATGTAAAGACATCTGTTCTGGTACATGAGGTTATCTTTCTGGCAGATGAAAACCTGCCCCTCCAGGCTGGTGGCCTCAGTGCCCAGGGCCTTTGCTAGGGAGATATCTTTATCCCCGAGTACCCATTCGATCGATTTCTGGATCACGGGGTCTTCCCTCTGAGCTTCAGGCCAATCAACCTGTTTGATCAGCCGATATTTGGTAATACGGGCCTTAGACCAATCTCCCAGAGTTCCACCCCTGTCTGCCAGAGGTTCCTCCATGGTCTTTCTGTTTTCCTCATCAGATTTGTCCTTACACTGGCCACCCTCCATCCCCATGTCTGGGGAATACATCTGCTCTATCTGAGCTCCCCACTAGTGCACCATCCAGAATTGCCTGGAACCCTGTGGCATTGATGGTCACTGTCTCCTCCCTGGACTCCTGCCCAGGCTCCCAGCCTCAAGTTTGGACTCCAACTCTTCTGGAGTCATCCAACTTTCCTCTTCAGTGTGGCTGAGAGTGGCAGCCATGGGGTTGTTCTTTCCCTTCACATACTCGAGGGAAAAAATGTAGCTAGCCAGGGCCCCTACTCTCTGATGTCCGGTGGCATCGAGGTTTGGAGTGGTCATGATGTAAGTCAATGGGTTGTTGTCTGTCTTGACCATGAATGGTATGTGGAGCAAGTACTCTTTGAACTGCTTTGTGACAGCCCAAAGGAGGGTGAGGAATTCTAATTTGCTGGAATGGTAGTTTTTCTCATGTTTATGTAGCGATCTACTTCCAAAGGCCATGGGGTGTAACCACCCCTGGTTGTCCTTCTGCTGAAGGTTGGCTCCAAGCCCAACCTTGGAAACATCTCTATGGAGCCCAAATGGTCAGTCAAACCGAGCCAACTGCAACACGGGCTCTGAAGTTAGGGCATCCTTCAATTTCTGGAATGCCACCTTAGCCTTCCAGGAAAGGGTAACCCTTTCTCTCTTCTTGTTGGCTCCCTCCCCACTCAGATAGTCCATCAAGGGTCAGGCTATCTTTGCAAACCCTGGGATGAAATTTTGGTAATGTCCGGTGAGATTCATGAAAGAGCGTATTTCAGTGTATGTTGATGGCTCCCTGACCTCCTTGATGGCCTTCACATTCTCCCTGCTGGGACGGATTCCATCCTGGGATATGTGATGGGCCAGGTAGATTATTTTGGACTGGAAAAATTTGCACTTCAAGGGTTTCAACCTAAGTCCATGCATACTGAGGCATTCAAAGATGGCATGCAGTTGGGTCAGATGATCCTCCTCCATCTCCGAGTAGACTATAACATCATCTAGGTAGATGAGGCAGTAGTTGAGATTTAACTCCCCAGTACATTCTGCATACACCTCTGAAACATAGCCGGAGTGTTACAAAGCCTGGAGGGCATTCTATGGCATTTGAAGAATCCCAGATTTCCGAATGTAAAGGCCGTGTACTTCCAAGACTTGGGGCTCATCAGAATCTGCCAGAACCCCAACAGGAAGTTGACGCATGAAAAGTGCTTGGCACCAGTGAGGTTGTCCAGTGTCTCCTGTATCTGTGGCAATGGGTAGGAGTCCTTCCAAGTACGGTCGTTCAGTTTCCGGAAATCTATACAGAAATGGAGTCCGCTGTCTTTCTTATGGACTAGCAGCATGGCATTACTCCATGGACTGTCACTAGGAGCTATGGTCCTGGCTTCCTGCATAACCTTCAAGTGTTCCCAGACCTCATCCACCATATGTGGGGGTATTCAATGAAATCTCTCCTTTATAGGTGTTTCATCATCAACCACAATCTCATGCTGCATGACATTGGTACACCCTAGCTCTGTGGAGTCCAAGGCAAAGATGTCAACAAACTCTCATAACAAGGCCCAGGCCTTGGCCACTAAAGGCCATGGCCAGCCATCCAGCCTGTACAGATCCAGCTTCTTGAGGACCTTATCCTTCCACTCCTCTCCTGACATCTCAGGCACGGTGGGCTGGAGCTTAATTCTGAGCTCCTCTTCCAGCTTTGAGATCATCCCTGGCAACACATAGCTCTCCAGGATTATATTGGCAGTGGAGACCCTCATGAGGGGACTCCCCACCCATATGATCTGGACAGCAGCCATTGTGTTTTCCAGGAGTATGGTGACCTTCTTCAATCCTCTCTTCAGAGAGGAATAGGAGGACCAGAATCGTATTCCCAGGGGAAGGTGGCCTTCTTCCAGTAACAGTTCCAAAGTTGAAATGTGCAACCTCCCCTGGGTCATGGTCCTCTTCACCCATCCTCTGACTATGGTTCTGATGAACAGAGGCAAGGTGACATCAGCCCCCACATCTCCTCATTTTCCAATGGGTCATCTCTCATCTTGGCTAACTTGTCATCTGTGGGATCTGTTGCACACCCAGGATCGGACAAAAGTTCAGTGGCCTGTTGGAACACAGTCTTCCCCTGGGCCTGCCTTGCCAATGCTCTCAGGATGAGTACTCTATGAGTACATAGCAGGCTGGACACCTGGGCCTTGGCCCAAGGCACAGCCAGTACATCTATCTCACTTTCCTTAATAACCTGTATCACCTGGCTAGGGTGGGGGTACTGAGTGGCACAGGTACCCACTGGGCAAACTCTGTGTCCTCTCATAAAATGAGGGCTGTGGTGTCCTTGTTGTAGCCCTCCACACCCTCCACTTGTACATGGATAATGACAGCTGATCACATTGAATCGGGCTGCCCCAATCCCATCTATCGAGGACTCCCCACATTAGAACAGGTTGGTGAGGGGGTAGACCTTTAGGTTGTGGCATGCTGCATAACCTGGGGTCATCAGGTTGATGGTGGCTCTGGTGTCCAAAACAGCAAAGCATGACTCACCATCAACCGTTGCCTGGCCTATATTGTCTGACCCCACCCAGCACCTGATGGTGTCCTCATTCACATAGGGAGTCTTTCCCGACTGCCAGTTCAGTTGGGGTTTGCCATGCCAGACTGATCCTTGGCTGGGCGGGGTGGCTTCTGGTTCTGCGGGGTCTGCACTCCCTGCTTCCCCAGACCCCTTGAGCCATTTAAATACCTCATTTGGACCTGTGACTTCTCTGGGCAATCCTTAATGAGGTGATTGGTAGACCCACATATGAAGCACTGCCGTATATCCTCTTCATATCGGTCCAAGGCCCGAGCCAGTCAGGCATTCACTCTGGAGATACCCAGGCTCTTGAGAGGGCTGGGCTCAGTCTCCACCTCTGTCTCCACTCCAGAGCTCTCATGGTTAGAGGCATCGGGAGGATCTGGCATGCCATACGACCCTTGGCAAAAGGCTTCCTATCACCATTGCCGTTACAGTGATAACCCAGATTGGGTTGACAGTGATGCCCCTGACATTCCAGGCTGGCTTCAGACAAGTTCCAACAGTCTGTCAAAGGTGTAATTTGGCAGGCCTTCCTGCACGAAGGACAGTGAGCTCTTCAGCTCATTCTTCAGACCCCTGAACAGCCAGTCCTTAGACATATACTCCACCTCCTCATCAGTTATCTTGTTCAAAAAGCCCTCCTGTACAACCACAATCATGTCCATGAGTTGGGCAGCAAACATGGCTACCAACTCCTGGGAGGCCTGTCACATCCCATAGAGGTCATGGATATGGGAGTCATATTCCCCAGACACCTTGTACAGCTTGTCCAAGTGGGACAGAACACCATCTACAGTCTTTTTCTTCCTCATATGAGTGGCTCCTTGCAACCTCATCACAGAGTTGAGCACCTGGGTCCGGACGAGTGTTTCCTTGAATCCTGTATCCAAATAGCACTTCATGATGTCTCGCCAAATTAAGTACTCCATCAGCTTGCAATCCAGGGTTAATGGTTCCAATTTGATGGTCCCAATCTGGTTACCACTCAGGCTCCTTTGACGATGTCATCCACCCTGGTGGCTCCCTGCACTACTACAGCTTACAGAGGAGGTTCTGGAGATTGATGACAGATCTGAGTCACTTCCATCCCCCCGACCTGGTGAGGGCAGGGTGAAGGGGAGGGCTGGTGCTGGTGTCTGGTCTCAACCCTCTTCCTCCTGAACCTCTGGGCTGGCCCTGGATTGTCATCCTCGACTGCTCTGGGGTCATGGGGAGGTCTTGCAGGATCCGCCAGTGCAAGCTTCTGACCCCTAGCCATGGAGGATTTCTTCTTGGGGGTGGGAGAAACCTGATCCAGTTCTCCCATAGCCCTGTCTATTTCCCCCAACTGAGCCTCAGCAACATCTAGGTCATCAGCCCCCACCAGGACATCCTCACCTGAGTCCGGTTCACCCTGATGTGACCCCAGGGAACCAGGGGCTTGACCTGAGTTGTAGAAGTCCCATTATAAAAGTCTGCTCATGGCATACCTTGCCATCCGATCCTCTGCAACCCGCTCCTGGGCAGCCTTCCTCCATTGGTCAGCTTTGTCCCAGGCTTGGTTCAAAACTCAGGCCACTTGTTGCCGGGCCACTATCAGAGGTATCTGGATGGCATTGAGCTGAATGCCATGTCCAATCCAGTGTCTAAACCCTGTGCTCAGCCTTGTGGAGACCTCCCCGGCCTCCTCCAGATGTAGCCCCTCACCTCTTAGCCTCCTCCCAAAGAACAGGACCACTGTCCATTTGTTGAGTAAGATGATCTCATAGATCTCTGGGATCTCGGCTCTCAGCAAATCTCCCAACACCTCAGCTGTCCAGAGGTGTCGACTCTGGGGGTGAAACTCCCCATCAGTCAACAGCTCAGACACACATAGCCAGATGGCATATCGATTCTCCGGCAAGCCCATCAGGGGGAATCCTCTGGGGTTCCAGTGGATTCTGCTCCAAGTCCCATTCCAGCCAGACTCCGGAAGCTCCACTGCTTTCCAGGTTCACAAGCATCTCTTTAGGTGGTTCCACCACCTTCTCTTCAAGATTCTCCCTGGCAGCAGTCTCATCATCACCGGGGCTATGGTGCTCCACGTCCTTATCCACTGAAGAACCGTCAGTATTCATATTACTACTTCAGCTGCCAATAGTTGTGTTGGGTTCGTAAAGGCACTATGGCCAAGTAAGAATGAAATATAACACGGGTGTCCAACCACTCTGCCAGACACAGTCAACAGATGTCTTCAACTTAGCCACCTATGAGTGACTCCATTTACTGTATCAAGACACCCTTAGCATGTCAAACCACCACCCTCATTCAGATGCCAAACATTTACAGCACAGATCGCAGTCTGGTGACCATGGGTTGCCCATGGATCACAAGTCTGGAAAATATTTCCAACCTTCTCAGTGTTGGGCCCACCCAGGGACGCCAAGTTTTATCACCTGTATCTCACACTATGTTCGGGTAGGCTGGCAGATACGGTGGTGGACGGGGGCTGCAAATCCCCATGCCACATTGGCTGTTCGAAGTTATTGAGCTAGGCTGGTGATCCCATACAGCTCAACCTACTTTGAGGCATTACTGGTGTTTGACATGGCAGTTGACACTAAGAATACTCAAACTAACTAAAAGGTCTCCAGGTCCTTAAGGGACTCGGAGTCACACGAGGTGCTACGGGTTTAAAAGATAATAACGAGTAGCTTACAATTGAAACATCCCTGTCGAGACGGCAATCTGGGGTCAAGGTGCACAATGGTAGATGTTAACCCTTTGAGCAGTTGAGACTGACTGCTCCTGAGCCTATGGACATACCACTTAAATAGCATCGGGAGCTGGACTGAATGACATAGGCATCATGACGTCATCCCCGAAACGTTCCATCATGACGTCATGGGGGTGGCACATGTGCACTGCTTACACAGCCCTACACGGGCCTAGAGACTACCATCCGGGGCTTCCATAGGTCCGGATGGGGTCTGGATTGTGCAAAATTTTGCATAATCCCTCCCGCTACCGGGCCTACCGGACCCCGGAGGCACACACGAACTTTAGCACCGTGACATATATTTTAGGTTGTTAAAGGGTCACAAATGGCAACATCCTCGAATAGAAACAAGACGAATACCTTCAACAGTACGTATGTTTTCTCTTTATTCTAAACAATCAATTCGGACGCCAGAACGAAGGATTCACGCACTGTGTTTTATTACATCTGTAGTCTTTTGTTTTCGAAAAATATTGCTGCTTTGGAGCCAATTATGGGAAAGGCTAAAAACTCTTCTGTTGCACTCATGATAGCGACCTCCTGATTATTACGTTTTATTGTTGTTGCGTGATAGGTCATTGTACCGTATATTTGTTGAGCTGAAGCTCGTTGAAGTTACATAGATAAATGATTTCCCACCACCCACGGATAAGTCCCCGCTTTTTAACACCATATACTTGTGTTATTTCCGATGACAAGATGAGGAGCATATTCTGTGTCTGCGCTAGACTGGAACAGGAAGTACCTTTGCCAGATTCTTCATTACTTTAACCACGAAACTCAACTGCTGTCAAATTACTCTATGGTTAATTTGCAACCGAAAGGCACTTTCACAGAATATAACAATGAACGAGAGAATTACCCGGGTAGGCCGGGTAAAATGTCTATCACGCACGGAAAAACACAGTTTACCTGTTAGGTATAAAAGTAGTAAGAAGGAGGGGGGGGTCCATCCCCACACCTCATTCCCAACACCTCGTCCTCACCTGGGGGGGGAGGGTGGTCCATCCCCACGCCTCGTCCTCAATTTTTGACTTCATAGCGAAACCACCTTGCCGTCTACAGTAGTCTATCAACGCTTCGCGTGATAGACTAATAACGCCTCCATGAAAGGCTTTCAGATGTCAACGCTTCTTATCTTGAGTGGGAGAAAGACCGAGATGGCGAAATTATTCTAACACATGCATACAGTAATATCAAGTGCTACTCTACAACGGCAGCCCAATGGGAGACCCCGTTCTAAATTTTATTTAAATTCTTAAATTAATATTTCATTCAATTTGTAAGATGCTATTTGCTCATGTGTTCCAATTGCAAAATAGTAGCATGCATGATCCTTTGTGGAATTTTTGTTACTCGGTGTTAATTTGAATAAATAGTTATTGTTATACTGTGAGGACATCAACTGAAAGAAATTGCTTGGGTGAAAATTAGCACAACAGTTACTATTAACTTACTATTAACTTAAAACCTTCGAATTGAAAATTACGCATTTAACCAAATATGACATTCTGCCCAACTGACCTAAAACAGTCACCGGTGTCAAGAACGGTATCTAGTTTATTTCGTTCTGTTGTGTCTCTTTAGAAGGCCGTCACTAGTTTTTAATATTTCTTGTACATTCAGTCGTGTGGACAAAGTGCATCCAATCCTGTAATGTAGACTGTTAGGGGTATGGGAAGGGTGGAAAGGAGTGATCCATTGGCAATGGAGGAGCAGGTGGGGACAGCGTATATTGACTACGGCTATCTTGACATTGACTAATGACCCTTGATATGAAACATCTTCTGGTTCCATGAAAGTTTTAGTCAGTACTATATCATGCAAATTAGTTAGATTCATTATCCAGTTTATGGAAAATGTCTCTCAACCACCAGTCATACTGGCATAAAAATCCGGCATCTAATTTGGTTGGTTTTAATGTCACACATCTAAATGACACCAATTTACAATGATGTAACAATGGATGTGTCAATTCGATAGCATCCCGGCTAAAAGTTTGTCTCGTTTTCGAAGTATTCATTATTGTAATGTATTTCTGTGTTAGAAAAAGGCCTATTTATCTGACAAATATATAAACCATTTGGTTCGGCAACAGGCTAACGCTAAATGTTCTCTTGTAAAAGTAACAATTTCCTGATTGATATAACGTCTTCCCATTAGAGCCGTTTTCTGTGCATGTACCAATTAAACAATCTGAAATGTGTAAATACGTCCTGTCAAACTCACAAGGCATTTTATTTTGGGACGGGATGCAAAATAAACTGAGTATCATAGTGATAAAACAAACAGACACTAATTGCATTAACAGGGTCGAAAATAAAACAGCAATTAATTGGCACAAATATTGATGATAGTAGGAGAGGAGTCTTCTCTCCACTTAAGCTAACATGTACCTCGATGGTGAGATTGCATGAAAAACCTCTTCTGAGCAATGTATTAGTTAATTGTTACCATAAAAAGGGCAGAACAAGTATAATTTACGAAGTTGAGTTATGAAACTGTGCATGTTTTGTTTAGAAATGTTCAATATTAACATAGAAAGTTGACCGTATGAGCTCAATGTATTAAGGTAAAGGTCAACAAAGTGAAGCTTAGATAAACTTAACAAGGAAAAGAGAAAGGACCTTTGAAAGCTGTCGGAAGATATCTTTCATGTGGAAAATACACCAAACAGATACAAGGAAACCTGTCTGAAGCCTTAAGGGGTATTTCCCGTTTTAGATAATTTATCAACCTAAAGAGTTCGATGTCCTGTTGTATCTACACTTGCTTCTTGGTAGCTATCGAGTGCAAGAAAGCATTCTGGGTTGAATTCCCAAATAAATTCCATGGAAATGATTTACTTTTCACTAAATTTCATAATAATTACATTTTTAGGGTTTTTTTACTCTCAACGAAAGCTTTACTTGCAAAAGAATAGCGCATAGCCCTTCTCACACTTTCCCAAAAGAATATAGCAGATTGATCCCTTTTTGGCTCGCAGTAGATCCTGAAAGCAAACTAATCAAAGAGTGCTGGATGTCCAGGGAGGAATTCATCACAATGGCATGACAATGAAATAACAATACATTGATCATCAATTCTAGAAATGCATCTCTTGTGTGATTTAGTGTTTGAGCCTCCATTCCGCAAAAAGCCTCCAATATTTTCTTAAACGGTGACTTTCTTGTGAAAGCAACAAGTATATACATTCATGGTATCCTAAAACAATAGCAACCATACGCAACTATCACCATGCGACATGCTATTAATCAATTGTCATCATTAGATCAATGATCAGTTACCTGCAGCGTACTGCTGGATCCTACTGCAGGGCTTGTCAATCAGCTGCTCTATGTAAAAGGCAAAACCTGCCAGTTGAGACTTAAAATGCTGGCCTGGCTTGCAGCTGCATCATCACCAGCCTATAGATTGGTGTGTTACTACCTTGCTTCATTTACCATTCATTCCTCTCGTTAATGCTGCACTACACTGGATCTGAGTCATGCTTCTTGTCTATTAAGGACATTGTAAGGAGTAAGTCATAGTGGGATTATGACCTCATTGTGTAACAATTCGGGACATTTTCCTCACATAAGGTGATTTATAATACTTGGACTATTAAGGAAACTACCACTCACTGTGTTCTGCATATATGCACTCACAGCAATAGGTTGTAGTAGCTGCACACAAAGTGAACGAGAGGAATTACCCGGATAGGCCGGGTAAAATGTCTATCACGCATGGTCCATCCCCATACCTCATCCCCATACCTCATCCCCATACTTCATCCCCATACCTCATCCCCATACCTCGTCTGGACAAAAGAACAGTCTGTTCTGAATGTTTGAAGGAAATCCATACATATTTGATTGAGTTATTTAACAAAA
>JBCAUI010050001.1:0-20691 GCA_038406195.1 Haplosyllis anthogorgicola | reverse complement strand
TCTGGATAAATGTAGGCCAATGTCAAGGCTTAAACTTTGATGGGAAAGGGTCCTTACGGTGACACACTGTCACATTTCTATAAAATGGAGATGAGAAGACATAAAATATATAATTTTGTATGTATTCTCATCTTTATTTTCAGAAATAATTAGTTTACTTCAATACAAATTGGTCCAAAAGTTTAACATTGTGTCAATGGGATTTCTAGTGGTATTATGAATTTACTTAAGGCTCTTGCGTCATTACGAGGTTGACATCATGCACCCTGTGTAAACAATAAAAAGGAATTAAAGGCGTGTTGCTTCACCTCATACAGCTCCAGTATGAAATATTTATCTGTTGTTGCACGGAGACACAGCTCCAAATATTATCATTTCATCGGAAGTAGAATATGATGTATGTAGAAATATAAGGGCAGGGACACGGCATTTTGTAGATAACTAACTCATTAACAGCAAACAGTGACTGACCCAAATTTGAAGAACTATTACATTTGTTCAGTGCATCTACATGATGGGAATTAGACTGTGTGACTTAATGGTCTGCATACATGGTAGCTTTGCCGAGGAAAATTACAGGAAAGAAGATGCCATTTCAACAAAAGCATACAGTAGTGGAAGGATGTTATATTTGCATTTGAATATAGAAAATACTTAAACGTGAACAGAGCACAAGCTGTTGGACCTGCACCTGCATCTTTGTGTGCATGCTGTACGTATCTACATATCAAGCCTGAAGGTGAACAGAACTGTAGCATACTGTACTTTACCTGTAGCTGTAAAAAGCTGTTACCTGAGATTTTGGCATGAATTACCTGAGCATCCATACAACTACCAACTACAATCAATTAAACAGGATGAAAAAACCACATCCACCGGATCAGGAATGATAAATACAAACACAATACCGTACAGTTCTATAATAGAGAGGTTTAGTTGCACGTCTTTAAATTCAAAAAAAAATCTGGGTTTTTTGGAACAAAAGAATTTCATGCCTTGTCAAATGTAAATCTTTTTTTTTTCATGCAGAAGTTACCAAACTGACCAGCTTTTCCTAAGCTGATATAAAGTCACTCCGGCATCAAATTTACGACGATGCCGTGATGGATTTACATGTAATAGCTGACTAGTCGGCAGCTTGGTTGTGGATTTGGTCTCTGGCTGTTATTTTACTCTTGATTTTAACTGTTTTGGTTGATTTCAATCTTCAAATCTCAGATTGATAATTAATTAGATAGAAAGAACCTTTAATTTTAAAATATCCTAATGTATGGAGCTGCATTCGTAACATCAAAAGGGTACGAAGTATATGTTATTGGGAGCGATTCAATAGTTTATGTTACGAGATGGCATGCTGAACTGCAATCTTAAAATTTAGGAATTTTTTTCTGCTGTCAAACTAGGGCGGTAGTCCCTGACAGGCGATTAATAAGACAAGATTATGAAATTCAATTGTTGCGGGGCACTAAACTTTTAATAATAATTTTTGGATCTGGTACACTTCGTTCTCTGCTGGAATACAGACGTGCAGCTTTATCTCTCTGATGCCATAAAACTTTTACAAATTAAAGCATCAAGCGAACAACAACACGGTTGAATTGTATCAGTAACAAGACTCGAGGGAATTAAAGGGTTTCACATTGCAGCGGAAATGTGCTCTACAATTAAGGGTGTGGCCTATGTTTGCTTTTGTCGCATATCCTCACGCAAAACATTCATGTACGTCTTGGAAGTGGTCTGATATTAATTGAGTGTGCACGCTTCTTGGAATTATGTGCAAATTCATTCAGTGCAAAAGGACAAATTCTGTAAAGCATTTGAATTAAAACTCTCATCATTTCAGGACTATCTATACGATTTTGTCTGATAGCATTATACATTGTATTTCTGGCCCGTATATTAGCAAAACAGGCGGGTGGAAATGGCAGCACCGTCTAGCCCAATTTTCGAGCAACATGACCGCCCTTTCGTCCTGTACCGTTTCACACCTTCATAAGAAAAACAATAATTCAAAATAAAATGTACTGATCTTGATTTTTCTTTAATTGTATTTATTCAGTATAATTCTATGGGTTAGATCTACTTATTATTTCGTGCAACTCAGAACATGTACATCATGTTCTGGTACAGTGAAACCTGTCATTTACGACCACCCTTTGCAGATCATGAAATTCCCATTAAAAGTTAAGCGCCCCGCTGCCACTAGCTTAGCATTACCACAGCATGAAATTCAATTGTTGCAGATGCCTTAACTTTTAATAGGAATTTCATGGTCTTTATTGCAATGGAAATTATAATTTTGTCTCTGTAATAGTTCGTCACAAATTACAGGAGGTATGAAAAGTCGGTGGTCGTAAATGATAGGGTTTTCATTGAAGACTACTGAACTGTTCATGATCCCACGTCATGATTGTCTGTCGCGTATGATCCAAGGCGTACACTGACGTACATTACAGGACAATAGCAAACAAGGCTACACACCTATGACAACAAAACCCACTTGATTGCAGAGTTTCAGATTGCACTGTAAAGTGGTCTGTGATTGACAAGGGCGTGTGCTCGTTCTGTGGGATTCCACCTGATCATATTAACATGAACAATCACGAAGGCAACAACATTCGTGTCCAGAAGTGTTTATTCCATGTTGCAGGACCATGTACAAATAACATGACATTTGTGCATGAAGCCTATGCAGCAACTATTCCCTGCCACAAGGAAATTACAGGGCGTGGATAGTGTAAATGATTAATGACACAACTTTTTAATAAAACACTTTAAAGAAAACTTACTGAATATAGAAAATCCAAAGTTTCATGGTCGTATTGTTTTATTACAAATGAGTACGACCGTGAAACTTTAGAGTCTCAATATTGAGTATTTTCACTTAAAGGGTTTTATAAAATTGAAAAAAAATAAGTAACTAATATGAGGATGACATAACATGGTTATATTCTTTAATTAGTATGGAATAACAGGCTAGTATTCCATATTAACCATTTTTCCTGAGATTTGTCTTAAATGATAAATTTAACATTGAGTCTATGGGTGGTCATTCATATGCAGCCGTATTGTTTATGTCAGAAATGTTTTACACTATCCATTCCGTGATTAGGAAGGATTAAGAATAGTGTCACGCTGTGCTATTGACACCAATACACAAAGTGAAAATCCTGTTAATTCAAAAAAGGTTTAAAAACAAAATTGCAGCTCGGAATTCTATTGTTTTAAAATCTGAGAATTTTCTTAGGTAAGAATTACGTGGGATGCTACATATTAAAGCGTTAAATGGCAACTTAAATGTTATCGTCAAAATGCAAATGCTTTCAAACAATTGGATATCGAAACTTGCTTAGTTATCAGTTCTATTTGCATTACACAAACGGTATAAATAGTCTGATAACTAGCCAATAGTATTACATACAGTACAAATTAGTACTTAGACACTTGATGCCGTGGCAAATGGAACTATTGACCAATTAGGAGAGGCAGGGGACCAGAATTGATACAAATGGAAAATACTGAGACAGCACAATTTCCTACCAGATTATTGAGAAGGATACCTCAACAACAGTAACAGGGAATAATACTGAATCCGAGACATGAAGAGACCCATTGTAGATGGATGTTTGCTCCAAGAAGAATCAGATGCCCTAGAAATATAATCACAATTTGAAGGGTTCATTTTTGAGAATTTACTGTTGATAATAAGCTTAATATTTGAGGACAATCATCATACTAGTTTGGAACAACAGAAATTCACGCTATGCTTTTACAAACACCAGCAAATGGTGGAATTTCATTGTTCTTGAACGCTTCTAAAATGTGGAATGTCAAAAGTTGTAATTAAAGAGAAGGGAAGATACTATTTTCCTAGAAATAAAGACTACAGAGAAAGGTGGGCATAGAGAAACAAACAACGTAAGAACTATGAGAATGTGTGGTCTGGTTACGCACCTGATAGGAAATCAGTATGAAAGAACTAAAGAGTTATAGGAACATGGAGAGAGACATTGTGTTTACAAACGAACACAGTGACGCCATACCTACCTCAGTGCACCCTAGTGACGGGCCATGGTACCATTTAAGGTAAAGAGAATATTTGATTCCCAGCTGTTGTCTGTTGTGTTTTAGTGTTGCTGATCCACATCTATATCTTGTTGCCAGTCTGCCGCCTTTCTTCCAGAATAGGAGAATTCTAGCACTGACACTCCTGACACTCGTTACAAAACACCAAATATATTTGTCACTCTATGGGGATTTCGCACTAGAAGATGCCGCCCTCTATGCATAGGCCATCAATAGGAAATTCTCGATTTACGACAGATATTAGGACCGCGCTCCTTCAAAAACAAATACTTTTGGTGTTCTGTATTGCCGACGTGTATTCACCGCTGGCATTGGCAGATCCAATGGGGGGCGCAGGAGGCGCGTGCCCTACTACGGCGGAAATTTCTTTCATTTTCATGCAGTTTTTTCCAAATTTTGGGCGAAAATAGGTGAAAATTGGGTTGGCACCACCCCCTCCCCACCCCCCCGGGAACGGGCCGGGCACCCCCGCGTATGGAAAATTCTGGATCGGCCACTGGCTGGTAACCCTGTTTTAAATGACTCCTTTGCAATACAAATTACGCGTTCTGGATGTAGTCATCATGCTATCATCATACTATCATACTAGTACGATTATATGTTAGAATTTCAATGCCAAGTTAATGGCGTTAGTGTCTCAAGTGTCAATGTTAGTGCAGCATAAATTCAAGTATATTTTGTATTTGTAATTTTAAAAGACAGGGACTAGCTCTCTGTCAGTTCGGTAACGTTTAGGTAGATTAGGTCGATTGGGTAAACTAAGCAGATTGGGCCGGGATATTGACTAATAATTGTCACCTGAAAAGGACCAAATTTAGTAATGAACCCAAATTGGCAAAGTTGACCAAAATCAGTTATTTTACTAAAAACAGTATTTTCTGCACAATCTACCCAATCCGTCTAGCCTACCTAATCTGCCTGACTGAGCATGTAAAATCAATAAGAAAAACCTAGACTGAGACAGTGGTTTGGTTTGTGCCGAACAGTTCTCTACTCAGGTAGAGTTACTTCAAATAAATTACATTTTCCTGTAAAATGGACCTTGTAAATTAATTTCAATTTCAATTGTAACTTGATGCCACAGATAATGTCGACATGTTGAGATACATTGTGATGGATGGAAATAATTAAAATCTCTACCTTAACGGGATTGGTTCCACTGAAGCAAAATACAGCATTAAAACTCCATTAGATGACAGTTTCAATTTAAGACATTTATTGAATTAAAGGAAAATTGTGTTACGGAATTGATTAAAATAATGATGAATCAAGAGACAGTTATCTGCTTACATAACAGAGATCCAGGGAAAACAGTAAAGAATACTGGAAATAAAGAAAGATGGAAATGATATTAATTTTTGGAAAGATTATCGGTGTGTTTCAAATGTGCTTCAGTAGTTTGACTCTTTAAGGCCAAGAGATGAACTGTTTGTTCATGTGGGGTTTTTTTTTGTTTTGGCGACATAGGAGCTTTTGTTTAAGTGAAACAAACAGCATGAAAATCGATGGTCCCAAAATGGAATCAATGTCTGGAGTTGTTCTTAAAATATTTGTTTAGGAAGTCAGCATAAAATACCATGCAAAATTCTATTGATCTAATCCTGTTTGAAAACTCTATTGTTCCTCTATTGTTTCTCAATTGTTTCATTGGATTTCTTAGGCTGCACTCTCCCAATTCTTGACTTTGCAGCATGCTAACTGAAATAATAGTAAATCCTTCAACTGAGAATCCCAACATTTTATTAGATAAACATGTATTTAGTCTGGAACACGGAGAGGACCTGAAGAGAACTGTTTACAGTAATCCTAGAGGACCCAGTAACCAGTCCAAATTGGATTGTGAAGAGTTGGGTAAACTTGAGTGAAGCCCCTCAGTCTGTGAGTGTAATGCAGTTTATGTTGATCCTAAATACATTATCACGTGGCCTCCACTGCAGAGGGAAGCCACTCGAACCAATTGATGAACAGCTTCAGGTTTGTGACCAAAAAGACATTGGGACATTACACTTAAGACTCTCATTTCAATCTTATTTGATAAACCTCTGATAGCAATGTCCAATCAAGTTGGAGATTTTCTTTTTCTTCGAGTTGGGTGAACATTTTTCCTAGACATATATATCTGTTGTAGCACTATTAAAAACATACTACGTTGGCTGTTGACATTTATTGCTCAGTAATGAAGTTTGTATGATGCTGATGAACATTTAACGACCAAATCCATGAATGGTAATTGAGTGCTTCGAGTTGAAGCTTGTCTGAGTTGAAGCTTGTTACTGTTACACACAGTGTATTCCGAACGAGAATCTCATGTGTTAATTTAATTCGAGTGAATTGCACGCTATGAAATTATTTGGTTCATCAAATCACCAGGATTTTACTTAAATTCACAGCCATCTTATTTATTTCATCGAAGGAAAGATGTTCTATTCGTAATTGGAGATGATAACAAGAATATGAAATCCTGACATTTCCCATGATTTGTGAGGTATCACCACGGACAGCTAATGCACCGGCTTGACACAGAGCTCCAAAACAGGAAATCTCTCTCTTGTATCTATGTGCCTGCCGTGCCTCTCTCTCTTGTGCCTGTTGGTGGAGTTTTAATGGAAATCTGATGTAGAATAATGATTTATGGAGCAGCCAACTCCACTCACAGTACCCAGTGAACATCAAAAGATGAAAATGGTTTTTTTTAAGTTGTTCACAATAGAAATTGCAGACAATGCAGTGTGAGATTCTATTGTTCAAATATAAATATATTTTTAGGATCTGGACATTTCCGAATTCATAAGGATGTGTTTTCAATCTACAAGGTAACTGCTTGGCGGGTTGTGGTGCTTTTCATTAATTCACTGAAGTTGAAAAGCTTTTCCTCTATAGTTATAACAGAGTGAGAAACCTTTTCTGATTTATAGGCGCAACTTAGAAACAATACATAACATAACCGGTCAGTTGTTTCGTCTTCTTCGCAGCAATAACTGAACATTTTAACCAGTATTGATAGCAGACACCATTGACAAAATTTTCCTGGTTCCTAAATGAGGCCCGAGACAAATTTATTGGTGCAATTAACTGAAGTTAATTGAAATCTTCCCCTTAATTAACCGACCATTATGTGGGAGTGTTGCTAGGGTATTTGGTGTTGAGAGGCAAAAGATTTACTCGTCAGATCAGCATTTGTATGGGAGGTTAATGAAGAGCTTAGATTGAGTTTTAATGAGTACCACAAGTAATCCGTACATTCGAAAGACGAAAATTTTATCTTGAGTTTTCCATTTGGAAATAACAGCTTTTGTTACAATAAAAAAATACAGCTGGAATGTTGTTCTCCCAAATTTCTGTGAATCTCCAAGGTCTCTTTTATGACACAGGAATTCAAAAATATTGATCAATCGATTATTCCATTTCAGAGGATGAAATGTCTGTTCACAGCTCTTTATTTGTGAGAACAACAGGTATTTTTGTTCAGATGACAGGCATATTGTGGAATTAAATTGTCATAAAAATGAAATCAATTTCGGGAGATGAACAACGAACAACAAAAAGTCAAAGACCTGCAGTTTTAAGGGAGGAAAGGGGACCTAAAACTGATTCATTTACTTTTCTTCATTGACACATGGTTTTCAAAAACTTCCATAAAAAGTCTGCTACTTTTACTGCACAAAAGCATAAAACTTGCTCTTAAGAAAGAATCAATTGTACTGTAATGCATTACTTGTAACATACTGAATCTTCTGGTTGTTATCAAGACAAAAAACCCTGAGTTCTGAACAGACACACTGATTACCCCATGATGGTTCCTTCAGAACATATTTCTTGCTTCCCTTCTTACATTTCATTACTTTATTGGAGGATTTATTTTTATTTGGAAATATTTGCAAACCCCTTCTACTGTTCATAAGAGACCATTACTGAACCATTGTAACTCTTTAAGTGATGAATTTTGGCATTAATCCAATATCTGAGAGTTTTATTTTTGCCAGACTCTCAATGAAATAGTGATTTTCCTGAGAAAAAGGAACATCATTAGAGACGAATTGTTGTGCAGATGGGAACATGCAGGATTTATGAAGAAACAACTGTGAAAGGTTCACTTGAGAACTCTAACAATAAAGTTTTCGTATGACTTTTAAGTTTGTTAGTGTCGCTGGGACATTGTTATATAACAAAAATTTTGATTACTACTTCCTTGAGAGTTCAGATGTTTACAAGTGCGAACTAGTCATTAAGTCATTAAAAACAGTGGTTATTCCTGTAAGCATTCTTTCTTTTGTCTACTTGGTCTTTGTGAAATGTTACCACACATGATGCAATGTTTTTTAGTCATGGTGCAACATGAAGTGTCTAATACATCTGGGTCAATAGGACAGCTAAATAGGTCAACAAAGTCAAGCTTATTATGTCAACAACGGTGAAACTGGGTCACTAATGTATCTTATCCTTGTATCTTTACAGGACAGAGGGCACCACTCTAGAGGAGCCATGCCTGGAGAGCACGGATATAGAGAGAACTTCCCCCTGGAGGAGGAACCTGTGGAGAGCCACCAAGGTGTACATTGGCCCCATCTTATTGTTCCTAGCATACTCGTTTGGTGGTGCTGCCCTCTTCCATCATCTGGAATCTCAAAACGAACTAGACTCACTTGGTAAGTGCTTCTGCTTGATAGAAAGTTTTTTCTAAATTTTAGGAAAATATAACTCAGAAAATTGTTCATTTTAGGTTTCGTACAAAATTTTGTCATAACTATTAGTTGTTTAGCGAAAAAACAAGACAGTGTAAATTTCTTTGCTTAATCAGTTCAGTTTGTCTGGTCTGCCTGATTTGCTTAAACAGGGAAAACTTGAATGATTACGGTAGATTCACGCTTACAAAATCATTCCAACAGAAAAGAGCACCAGTCAGGAAAACTGATTGCGTGATGATGATGCCTGTCAATGGGAAATTTTATTTCATATTTTGAGAGGAAATGTGAATGTCCTAACATCAGATCGTGAAATTACTATTAAAAGCTAACGTTCGAATTTCAATAACTCAGCAAATTTCATGCTGAGTTACTGAAATTCGGACGTTAACTTTTAATAGTAATTTCATGATCTGGTAGGATAGAAAGTATTTAGTTCTGCATCATACCCCTGCAGTAGGACGTTTTGATTTGTCAATTATTTTGCATTTCAGAACGAATAAGGTTGCTCAGAGAAGAGGCTCTCAAGAAGTTGTGGCGTCATGCGCTACAAGAGAACATGACGGAGGAAATCTGGAGCAGACTTGCGCAGAGGGAATGGCGCATGCTCGATGAGATGTCGCGTGAGCAGCTCCAGCCTGGAATCAGAGGAACTCTTCTCGACAAGCCTCAGGTGGACCAGATGTGGACCTTTTGGGGAGCTCTGCTCTTCTGTGGGACTGTCTACACCACAATAGGTAGGTTTGAGTAGATCATTAGGTCTAAAGAACAGTAGGTTTCCAACCCGAAATGACGTGTTGTAGTAAAATCAACCTGGAATTTATTGAGATATGAAGAAAAGGACATGATTCACAGTGAGGTTGAGTGTGAGTAGCGCACACCGACTAGAACAAGAAAGTAAAAATGCCCTCGTTAATATATTATACAGTATCAGATCATTAAATTACTATCGACAATTAAATTTCAATCGAGTTTCATGCTGGGTTATTGCAACTCTCTTGAAATAAAATTGATAGAAATTGAATGATCTGATTACAAATGAAAACAGACTAGCTTACAAAAACACACTGGCTTGTTTTCACCTGTTTCTCCTATTCTTTGTTTCTGCTTTCAGGGTATGGATTTATAGTTCCGAAGACTGTTGGAGGCAGGGCAGCCTGTATGGTGTATGCCCTTCTGGGGATACCCCTCTGTATGATGGTTCTAGCTAAAATAGGAAAACTTCTCTCAATCTCTCTGGGCAGAATATGGATGTTGATCAAGCACACAGCTCACTACATGTACACAGAAAGGACTTTAAAGTGTTTCAAGTTTCACAAAAGTAAAAGCAAGGAGGAATCTTGTGATATAAGTCAAATAGAGGCAAGGTCACCACGGCCTGAAGGTCAAAATGACGTCACAGTAAATCATGTGGACAGTTCAAGGTCACCTAGGGGTGGCCCCAGTAGTGCTTCAAGGTTATATAATCAAAGAACTAGGTCACCTGACCGAGCGCAGTCCTCATCACAAGAGGGCAGCAGCTCTCACAGGCATAGTGTAGACTCAGATGTCAGGGACGTAACGTCTGATGACGAAGAAAACGCGAGTGACGTCACAGCAGCAGGTGTGGAGGAAAACTTTACCCTTTCACCTGTTTTTGCTGTCTGTGTCTTGATACTGTATATTTTAAGTGGTGCTACAATGTACGGACAGTGGGAAAGATGGGATTACTTTGAATCTGCATATTTTATATTCACTTCTCTGACAACAATAGGTTTTGGAGACTTGACCCCTGCTCATCCAAAGTTCTTCATTAGCTCATCTATCTACATCTTTGTGGGGTTGACATTGGTTTCCTTGGTGATAAACACCATAATTGATACACTGAAGAAGGGCATGAAGAAAGCCAAAGCTGCCCCTGGAGTGATATTAAAAAGACATCAAAAGTTCAACTTGAAGAAGGAAAGGGACTCCTATGAGGAGATAGCAGCTCGTCATCCATTAGAAAATGGAGACGGTGTGCAATTAGCTAGTATTAGGATACCAAGAGATACATAGCACAATGTTTTCACATTACATGGATAATTTTTATACTATTTGTCAGTTTTAGCGTCATTTTTAAAGGATAGACTAATTACATCATTTAACACAAACAGAAAAATTGAAACTCAAGTTTTCTTTAGAAAGTAAGTGGTAAATTTAGCAGTCATTGCTATTGACCTGCAAGAGGACACATTTTATTGACTATTTGCACTTGATTGTGATATTATTGATTTTACTGATAACATTGTTTTGAAGCCACACATTGTTTAACAATGTTCCATATTGTTTCTTTTGTCAAGTTTTAGCTGGAAATGTCAAACATTAATTATTTTTTTAATTGTGAAAAACAAATTTACAGGTTACAATATGTAAACTTTTTCTTTATAGTTTTGAACAATTTAATGTAAGCAGTGCATTACCATTGTAAAATGTTGTGTCATTTCATAAGCATAATTGATCACATTTAATTGCTATAAAGTTTTCATGATGAAAATACACTACTGTAGCATTTTATTTTAAGTGCCTTGTCTGTCTTTTCATAAAGTGCCATATTTAGTATTTACTGCTTATTTTTTTCATTGATATTTGTGAGGGTCATTTTCTTGCTAGCAGTTAACAATGTTTCATTTACCTCTTACTCATCAAATTCAAAATAAATGTTTCAACAGAAAAACAGTAAATCAAAAATTGTTAGTCTCCAATTTTATTCATGTTAAAAGAAATCGAATTTTGTTTAATTGCCAGAATTAACTGATTACATTAATATGTTTTTTCATTGTTTACAAAAATACAACATGTAATACTATTTTTTGTTGGAATATGTACCTTAGCCTCCCAAAAAAATTAAGGCAAACTCTACGGAAACTGTAATAAGCATGTATAGAGGAAGAAAGGCAAAGTTAATTGTAAAATTTGTCACACTGAAATTTAATTGAACATCTGGAATGAAAAAGTTTTCTTACCAAAGAAATACCAGTTGCAGTAAAGTAATTAAACACTGCTGAACTTAACACCAAAATACAGTATTAATTAACAAAGACTTGTTAACTACGCAAGGCAGTCTTCTGGTTGAGTGTCTATCGAATGAATTACATATTTACAAGTGATGTTAAACTGGAAACATGTAAATTTTAATTCAATGTACATTTTTTTGCTCTTGTGGCTTATAATCATTTCACAGAATGATGGCAAATTGTGCTGTTTGTGAGTAACATTTTGTACGTGCATTTTTTGGGGTTTTTTTGAACGTGCAGGATTTTCATCCTCTGAAACTTATGATTTCATCCTCTAATGTGCGTTCGAGGCTCTTTAAATCAAATACCGTATTCCTTCTAATTATGGCACCGGATGCCAAGGCAATTTTTTGACGGGCTGCCTTAATTAGAAGTATCAAAGTAGCTAATTTGATAACCATCTAATTTGGTGCATTTTACAACTAACAACTGACATCAGATAAAATGACACTAAGATCAAAAGAAAACTCTTGCTTTTGAATAAAAGCAGAGATTTTAATTATTTTATTCTAAACCGAACGGGGTGCCATGATTAAAGGAAATACGGTATACAAACATGAAAGTCTATTGTGCAAAAATAGAATATAATTCAGGAGCTGTAAGCACTACATTGTCTATTCTATTGTCACCCATCTATTGTCCATTAATTTTTTTCATTGGATTTGTGCTTGACACACTAAACTTTATGTTATTAGTAATAAACATCAAGTGAATTGAACGAGAGAACGAATGAAAGTAAATGGACGCGCACTAATATGTTAATGTGTGATAGATGTGTGATAGATGTGTGATAACCTGTGATAGATGATTAAGTTGTTATTTCAATACACAGCTCGTTTTCATAAACTTTAACGCACATCCGTTAATGCACACATGCGTTAAGTTCCAAGAAATTGGTGCGTTAAGTGTTATGTGCAGTTATTACCTAACGCTGCTCTGGTAGCGTTGGGGAATAACTGCACATAACGCTACTCTTAACGCATCAATTTCTTGGAAACTTAACGCATGTCGTTGCGTTAAGGGATGTGCGTTAAGTTTATGAAAACGAGCTGACAGTGGAAATTGTTTGAGCGGCACCCTAATTTTTCAGGGCAAAGATCCCGTAAAAGGCAAGCATGCCGTACAAACAAGTAAAATAATACATAAATCAAAAGGATTCATTTTACAGCGACACTGCCGTTAAAGGCAGATATTCCGTAAAAACTGTGCCGCTCAGAACAGGTCCCACTGTACCACATTTTGTACCAGATTGGACAACAATAAACTACCACAATACCAAGGTTTTAGTTATTCTTTTCCGAATCGTGATTGTTTTTCATCAATTTCTTGGTTCTTCAGAAGTCGATGAACAACATAGAATGATCGTCAATGAAGTGAAATCCGCAAAAAAATTTACGCTAGAAAAATCAATTTGATTGCTTAAAGTTATCCTTCTTTTCAAGACATTCGAGGTTTTTTCTGATTCGGTTTTTGCCAGATCTGATTACTTTAATAATTTCAGTGATAATTAACAAAAATGCGACACACATTGTTTATTACAAATATTAATTATCATACGTGATTTAATTGTAATTACAAACAACACATGATCTACCTTGTGTGAATTACGATGTCAACCAAATCTGACAAAAACATAATTAGGAAAAATAGGTCCAGATGGACCTGAGCTCATTTAGCATTACAGAAAAAAAGAAGACAGTACAGGTCACAGTATTACATGTCTGGTAGGCTTTGAGAAGGGATATGGTAAGATATGAAGTCTCTACGATGAATAGTGTACTCAGGGCAAGTGTGCACAGACAACGCCAACGAGAACGCCGACGACAACTGACGACGGACAATTCATGATTCTATAGGCTCTTTGGCAAGTATACCAAATGAGCCAAAAACCTCGTATGGCACGTTTTATCAATTTCTTCTTACTTTTAAAAATTTTGCCCATTCACTTTAAAATATCGAAATTGAATTAATTTGTGATGGCTTCTCTGATTAAAATCTAGATATAGAAAAATAATGTGTGTTTATTTGGGTTTCAGTTTTTAATAGAGTATGGTAAAATGAAACTACGAAAAAAGGCGTTTGAAAGTTTTATTTATAAATCTACAACAAAAACCATCAACAATAAAGAACGAAAATATTTAGTCGGTATTTTTCGTAAAAATTATGATACAAGGTATCAGAAATATAGAAACAGACTTTGATCACTTGCAAAGACTTCGTGAGTTTACGTTTGGCCATACTTTTTTATCTGTTGGATTACTGTACGTAGCGGCCATCGCGCAAAAAAATAAAGGATAAAAATTGACTCAAGTTGCTGCATATTTTTGCACTTCTGTTGACATAATTGTTTTAGAGATGAAGTTCGATGATTCGACAGAAAGTTAAAATTCTAGATTACTTGAGCTCTGATTCAATTTTTTTAACAATCCTTGATTTCTGGGAGCGGTGGGAAACGTAATCCAATAAATAAAAAAGTCTGGCCTTACACAAGAAATTACAAGATGTTTTGTCGCTACCGTTTTTATCCGAAAATTTCCTCTTGGTACATAAAGTTTAAACCCTCACATGGAATGATATGCAAGTGTCATTTTGATTTAACTTATAAAGGTGCTCTTTTGGTCATTCAGATCATGGTCATTTACCGTATATTGCCGAATTGCGACACCTGCCCTAAATATGACACATCCCCCTGTTTTAGCCGATTTATCAAAATTGTTTTCATGACCTCATTCGGACATTGCACCATTCTAACTCATAATGATGTTTTTTCTCTCAGAAGCAGTTGTATAAGATGCCCTTGCCTTTTCTTTATCTCAGGTATCCTTGTACATGTACTCCTTAACAGGCATCATGAGAATACACGAGGGGAACACATGCTTTAACTGCTTGTCTCGACCAAAAGATCACACTCTGCAAATTACATGTACCATGTGTGGTCTTAATTGAGGCCCACCTCAAGGTTAACCTTTAGGTGCATGCACCTCAGTACGGCAATTTACAATATTTGTTCGATTGTTGACTTTTGATAAGCCGAACCTTGGCTGAGTGTCCAAATACTCGAAATGATTTTGGTCTTGGTAATTTGCATAGAAACGTTGAGAGAAAGATTTTTTCTTTTTCCTTAAATACATGTATTTTTTTCTTTTGCGATAAGCTACTTTTCTGAGCAGGGTTTAAGTTTGTTAAACAAATATGCCCTAATATCATAACAAAAAATTAATACAACCTAATATCATGGAATTTAATTTTTACACCCACTCATGAAGTGCGCCATACCCTCAATCACTCTCACAGATGGACGGACGTTTTCACGTTTACTTCCTGAGAGCGACAAGACGTTCTGCTAGCGAGACGATCTCTGTACCACGTGCAGTGCGTGATACCCAGTCCTGTGGTATTCCTACAAAATATAATAAAAAAAATACTGTATGACAAGATAACATACCCTAAACATGTTTGTATAATAATGTGTGATGCTCAGTTCTGAGGTATACATTTACACCTGCAAGAGTACTGAACGAACATACATTACCTGAAAGTTAAATACAAATACAGTGAAACATGTATTGTAAGGGCTCGACCACAACAAGCTTTAGCATTTTCTTTTGCTTTAGTGTTTGCTTTAGCTTTGGCGTTGGAAAATGATTGGGTTTCTATTTAGTTTAATGTGGTGACCACACCAAGCGACCAAGCCGGTTTTAAGACTTGGTATGGCCACTTTCTTTAACTACATAGGAATCCACTTACTGTTAATGCTGAAGCTTGGTGTGGCCGAGCCCTAAAGCATTCAGTAAAATTCAAGAAATTCACCGTTATGTTAATTCATGCAAGCCAGGATATCATGGATAGCCTATTGAGGCTACACATAGCCAAAGCTGGTACCCCAGGGATATCCAGACACAAATACCGTATCACAGCAGCCATCGCTAGGTATCCAGCTATGAATAAATTTATGGCTCACGGGTGGATACCAAGCAGGGAGGATACCGGCTACGATATCCCTTTGATATCCTAAAAAGTTTGAATTTTGCCAATTTAATTTTACACCTGTCTACTATTTGTGAGCGTGTATCTCCGAATCAAAGCCACTTTTTCTCTTTATTTAAACCTGCGTTTTACGACCACCGAATTCCAACACCAAATTGATGACATAAAGTTATGATTTTGTGTTAATTGGGCTGTAATTCAATTTGTTTTTACAATATGTTATTTTTTGAAAGGGCAGGAAACCTAATCCAATTCAAGCATAAACGTCTGTCCTGACAAAAAAAAGCAAGAAATTTGAATGCCTTTCAATCAAAGGCCGAACCGCCCACTTTGCAAATAGTCATTAAAATGCGGTAAACATTATAGCATGAAAAAAAAATTGACCTTCAAATGACCTTGACCTTGAGAACATATGATAATGACACTACAGTAAAAAATTGGACATTTTTTATTGCAGTGACCTTGAACTTGACCCAATGACCTTGGTACTCAAACTTGACCTAGATATTGTAAAGATGTACCTCTATACCAAAAATGAAGTTTCTAGGTCAAGCAGTTCAAAAGTTATAGCCTGAACTGACAGACACGACTGAAAACATTACCTTCACGCATACGCGGGCGGTTAAAAAAAGAACAATACGCACCTGCGAGTCCCTCGTATGTGCCCATGCACGACCCGACATACAGGATGCGCGAGCAGTTGTCGCCGCCCGCTGTCATCGTGGTACGGGTTGTCGTGGCGTAATCTCCCGCCGTGGCCGACAGGATCTGAATACAGTTTTTAAAGCATCCCGGCAACTCTGTGGGAAACGAAAACTACAGTAACCAATAAGATATGTTTTTATGTCATTTGAATTACGTTTGGTAAAGAGATTTTGAAATGTGCCAACCAAGAAAAAAGTAAACAACTCTACTCAGTGTTCCCACTGCCGTGTCCTCGCACCAAACACACGTAAAAAACGTGAAATGTCCTGCAGATTAGGTGGTTATGCACCCAATGGGTACACTGAGAACTGACCTCAACTTTAATATCAGTGAAAAAGTTTGTTGTAAAATAATTTAAATTGTTGGCTAATTTGATGCCCATCACAACCAGGTAAATGTCCTGCAAAAATAATAGCTATCTGGGACAAAATGACCCACAGTTTTGAAAAGTAGCAGAAACACTGAGTACCACTTGCTGGCAGTTTAGTAGAAACGTGAGTTGTTTGATTTATCATATCACACACTCTCTTAAGCATTCAGTTGGCATGGCCCGGGCCATCAAGTGAAATGAAAGCATGCGCACATCAGTGTGGCCATCCCTCAGCTACCCATGCCATGATCCGTGGCCCGGGCCATGAAAATGTGTTCCGGGCCATGCAATTGAATGCAACGTGATGCACTACTGTGCTCAAGTGAATAAAGCAATTGAAATTGTTTTGGTGTTTCCCATTGGAAATTTACGACAGGCATTATTTCACCTTCACATTATGGACAAGTTTACTGCACGAAGCGTGGCTTTCCCCACCAATTGATACCTTAATTTCTGACTACAAATTCTAATAAATTTCTAATAAATTTAAACAAACACTTACGACACGACAGTCCGAACTTTTTGACGACATCGCGGTGGTTCGAGTCTTTCTCGGCTACACCCTCCTTGATGTGGGCGACCACCTCACCGCTAGATGCCGCCTGTGCAGAGGCTATAGCGCCCTCAGGTCCCTTCAACACCATCTCCTCCAGGATCTTAGCAGCTGTAATAATTTGTATAAGGATAATTAGAGGCTAATAGGTTGACTGTGAACATACAGTTAAAAGGAACCTACTTGGTTTCAGCGTAGCCAGTGTATTGCAAAGACACTATGTCATCTTGGTCAGTTATTTTTTAAGCTGCAAAGTGTTCTCGCAAAAGCGGCACAGTAAAACTTACCATTAACTATCCCCAATCGTGTGACCACCTCTTTTTTACCACCAAAGTGGTACAAAGAAAAAATTATGGTGTATTTCCCTCTCATCTACGATCACCTGTCTTTGACGACCAAACCGTTTTGGCAGCACAGAACAGGTGGGTTGTACGTGTACATATACACTCCTCCCCGGATATATCGATATCGCTTATATCGATATCCCGCTTATATCGATACCTTTTTCCTGCACCAAATTAATAGACCCTCATGTTAATTGTTCTGCTTATATCGATATCCCGCTTATATCAATGCTATTTTCTCGCACCAAAAATATCGATATATCCGGGGACAAGTGTATTTACCTGCTATGGCGCAGGCTACAGCCAGATCGTTGTCCTGTGTGACTCGCACCATGTCCTCCACGATCTCCGGTAGTTTGGGATCTCCTGCGTACAGCGCTACGAGGGGCGCGACCTTAGCAAAACCATCAGCCTGTAAGCAAATCATGAAATACAAGGTAATACAAAAAAAATCTGTTTTGAACCGCAACCCGATATTCCGATTAAAAATGCCGTTCAAGCTAGGGTGACGCTCAAAGCAGAAATATCGCGGTTCAGGATAATTTTTCCATCAGTCAATGGATACAAATCATACATACCTTTAATAGTTCATTTTAAAGTTATATCATTTCAATCCATGTAATTCAAATTTAGCAATTGACACTTTGTATTGAAAGGTGCCAATAACATTTACCATTGTTCCTTCAAAGATTTAAACACATCTCAAACAATACTCATTGTGATTGACACCATCTAATACAGTAGCATTTGCACTTTATAATGCCCACGTTATCTTTACACCGCTCAATGAACGTTGGACGGTGTGGGTAAGAAAGCATTCGTTGGGTGTTGCTGACTGGAACAGCTGAGTACTAAAGATCGAGTCATCCCATTGGCAGTGAGCACAAACTCTCTAGCTTAAATATTCAAAACTTGAGTGCAAATCAATGATTCTACTAATAATTGCCCAAAAGATACAAACCACTTGTGAATACAGTAGAACCTGTCTGGGTGGCACCTGTCATGAGCTACATCCTGCCCTTTACAGCACTGTTAACTCAGAACCCTAATTATGCATGTTTAGTTTGTCTTGGGCGGAATACCTGCGTTTACTTAACTCTAGCTGTATAAAACTAGAGGGTCGTTCAAAATAAAGAGGGTCGTTCAAAACAGGTTCCACTGTACCTGGTTATCATCAGCTCCGGTTTTTTCCTTCCCCTCTTTATACGCGGCGAGGAAGCCTTTGATGGAGCCGTTCCTGTACGCGGCTTTTATCGGGTAATCTGACCGCTCTAACGGCCGCCCCAGGTCAAACTCGTACTCCGAGCTCGCGCCGAACACATCATTCAGTGTCTTCTTGTAGTGCGCCTTGTCAAAACCTACAAAGAAATGTAAACTTGCATTCACTCTCAACAAGTCTAGACAGGACCCTCGGAGATAGCAGTTAACTGGTTCAGGGAAAACGGACCCCATTCAAAATGCCGAAAAATCGGCAAATTTTACTCTTTTTACAAAGGAAATGACAGAGACTTGACATATTTGCCAATTGATTAAACAAAAACTCAGATTTCGGAAAGATAATCTGAACATTTTTATTCCTGATGGAGGTAAAATTTTGACTGGACTTGCCAGATCAGTTGGAGTCAGGGTCCAAATGATAAAGTGCCGCGGAGGACGATGCATCAATGTAGGATGCAAAAGAGCTATAGTGAGTAACTTATTGGTTGAGTTCACTGTCGGGGTAAAGTTGTAAAGCGCTCCTCACATGTATTTGATTAATCGTTTTACAAGTCAAAACTTACTTTACAAACATACATTTCAGATTGACACTTTAAACTATACAGTGAAAACTGTCATTTACGACCACCTGTCATTCGTGACCAGATATTACAGAACCAAAAGTGTAAAATTTCCATTTAAATGAACCTGTATTTTAAGACCACCTGTTATTTACGACCATAGAAATTGGTCTCAAAGGGTGGTCGTTAATGATAGGTTTCACTGTATTATCCTTTTGTAGAATTGAACACAGGTCATTCACCTTTGCTCTCGACGAGTGACGTCAGCAGTGCCCACTCCTGGTCACCATAACAACTGTTCTTGCCCGTTGCTATGTTGTAGAAGGGACAGTGACTCTTGGGGATGAACTCTGGATCTTTGTGTCCTGCGAGGATCTCATCCAGTTTAGCCACATCGTAAACCCAGTGGATTGGCACCGCTGAAAATGTGAAAAATTAATAAAGTATGTGAAAAGTGTGACCGATGTCTGTCTAACACCCATGTACAGTGTTGGCTCGTATTGCGGGAAAGCGGTTAAAAAATGAAAACACAAATGACTGGGGATCATTGTAGCACAGTGAGTAGGCATGCAAATGACAGATCCAGTCAGGTCTGGAACAGAGGGAACCAGTGCCCCCCCCCCCCCGAAAAAATGGGCATTAGTTCACAAAAACATTTACAAATAAACATATGACACATTTATCAAACACTTTTAATAGACAAGTATTCAATTACTTTAAAATCATTAAGGCCAGATTTTTTTTTTTTTTTTTTTTTTTTTGATGAAAAATGTGTGGCCTTATCTACGTTTGTTTTCGACACCAGACTTGCAAGTCATGTTGGGTTACTGAATAGAACAGGTACAATGTATACATTTTGGCTACCATCATATGGTACAGGTGTTTCACATTTCGTCATTGCTTTTGTCCCATATTCTGACTTTTTTTTTTAAAAAAAAGTAATTTTTTACTTGAAATAGGCGTGGTATCATACTACTAACAAATTTCAGACCCAAAATGTGTCACGTTGGTGACCGGCAAAGTACACTCCTCCCCGGATATATCGATATCGCTTATATCGATATTTTTTCTGCGCCAAATTTCTTCCATTGACCCTAATGTTAATTTCCCCGCTTATATCGATACTCTTCCCCGCTTATATCAATATTTTT
>JBCAUI010050000.1:0-37050 GCA_038406195.1 Haplosyllis anthogorgicola | reverse complement strand
GCCATCTTAGATTCAGTTCAAATTGTACCTTTGACGAGACTGCATGTGTTTTGTACCAGAGTTAATAAACTATATTCGAAGTCTAGCAACTCTTGTTCTAGTCTTTTTACAATAATTCAAGCAAAAAATGACACAAGACGAATTGAATAACACATGTTTCCAATATACAGTATTTTTACGTCTAAAATTTGGCTCGCAATTCACTGGTAAAAGTGGTCAATAATTCAAACGTGAGACGGTTGTTTGTTGCTTGCACTCAGTCCCATGCAAAATTCAATATTCCCTGACAACCGCCCGCGTATGCGGGAAGGTAATATTTTCAGTCGTGTGTCTCTGTGTGTGTCTGTCTGTTCGGGCTATAACTTTTGAACCGCTTAACCTAGAAACTTCATTTTTGGTATGAAAGTACATCTTCATAATATCTAAGTCAAGTTTGAGTATCAAGGTAATTGGGTCAAGTTCAAGGTCACTGGTGTAAAAAAATTTCAAATTTTTACTGTAAACTGTCAATATCATATGTTCTAATATTGGTGAGTAATATACAAGGTCAAAATATAGGTCAAGGTCATTCAAAGGTCAAGGTCATTTGAAGGTCAATTTGGTTTTTTTTACAATTTTTTCTATGATTTAATGTTTAAGGAGTTTTAATGACTATTGGTGAAGCGGGCAGTTGGGCCTTCAATTGAAAGGCATTCTTGTTTTGATAAATATTTTGATGCAAGGTGAATGACAACAGTTTTCTCACTGCGTGTCTGTCAAATTGACACTATTCAACTTATTTTAGCCAAAACAAAAGTTGCATGTATTACATTCTTAAAATTATTATAGTGTTGCTATTTAGTCCATAAAAATTTTTGTTGGACCGAGGTCCATTTTTGGGGGCCACTGATTACCCCTGTTTTGGAGTTCGTATTACATCTGGGCTGGCAACAGATTGAGCCCAGTAATAGTAGCTGCAGTATGCTTGCACGCACATCTGCAGGAAGCTGTTAGGCTACCAGCCAATCAGATGCAAGCATTCCCCAGCTGTTACAAACAATTTCAATTTTAATTCAGTTTATTCAGATTGAGAACTTCAAAAGACAACATGTATATTGTTTGTCCAAATAAAGTACAATCTTTTCTCAGTTTAAAGCAAACCAATTGCTTTTGTTGTTATTCCGGATCAAGCTAATAACAAGCTAAACAGCGACAACCGCAAGATAATACACCAAGGGTCACGTCTGGTGCGACACCTGCCTTCCCACCAATAGGGTTTTACACTGTACAAGCGTGATTTAAAAGTTATCCCCCCTGGTCTGTCAGGCCTTTCCCTCAATGTGTGAGAGCGTATGGAGGCGTGTATGAGACGAATGCTACATACCTCAAGGGAAGCTCAGGGAGATGAAAACGCTGTGTTATCCCTGTCAGGTGTATGTCTGCTTTGCATGTTTAGTAACATTACACTGCTGTAAAATATATCATAAGTTAATATCACAGGGACCAACAATGAATAGGAGAGGCAGTAAATGTAAGGAAAGTGAGAATGAAGGAGAAACAGACAAAAGCAGAGAGAGGGAGACAGACAGACAGATAGGCAGACAGACAAACAGACACAGGACACAGGAAAACAGTCACAGAGATAGAGAGAGAGAGAGAAAGAGACAACGGGAGAGACAGACAAAGGGAAATAGAGATAGAAACATAGGGGGATGTGTATTTTTCATGCCTAGAGACACTACACAGTGAGATATTAAATCCTCATTCATTGGGTTTAATAGAATCTGGTTGTCATGCTAGATAATGGTTCATTACACTGTGGATTCTCAGCCAAACTCTGACTACTGAGTTTGTCACTGTAAAAAGACTAGAACGAGAGTCTCTAGACTTTTGAATAATTTATTAACTCTGGTACAAAATACATGTAGTCTCAAATGAGGTGCAATTAGAACTGACAAAGATGGCTGCTAATGATGCTAACACATAACTCTAATTAACCAATAGGATAGTCTCTAGACTGTGACATGATTGCAAGTGCAGGTGTAAGGCGGGAAGCCTGTGGCATCCCTGGTGTTAACTCTAACTGCAGTCTTTAGACTACAGTGCTCTTGGTGGTAACTCTGACCAAAGTCTAGTCCCTTAACAGTCACTGACTACTTTTTGTAGTGGCTGTTTCATTGCTGACACACTGTATAATCTACAACGAATCAAAAAAATCATCGTGAAACCCTTGTCAAAAGTTTAAGATCCCCTAACAACTAGGTTAGCATGAAAATAAAATGTTGAGAGGTCTACGGAACTCATGATCTGCAAAAAACTTCATCTTTGCTGTATTTTGATGGATCTGATCACCTTTTTCTTTATTGCACTCACACTTATTTGTGTCTATGCGTGTCAGAACTGATTTTAGATTGTGCACCCTGCCTAATACGTAAGTGAATGAGTCGTGGAGTGTTTTGGATTGGGCACCCTGCCTAATATGTAAGTGAATGAGTCGTGGATTGTTTTGAATTGTGCACCCTGCCTAATATGGAAGTGAATGAGTCGCTGCTGCAGCAGATAAAACGGAGATAAAGTCGCCTTAACGAGATTACGCTGCAATGTGGTCCGAGAATCACTGTGCAGAGATAGTCAAATTACACGCGGAAAAACCGCTTGCAAGGCCCCGTCACTGAGGTAGAATCTGGTGGTGTCACATATAATTCTAGCTTAATGTAGTTTAGTAACTTCATTTTAGTCAATGCTAAATGCAGATTACATTTACCCCTAAGTTAGGTAGGTTTATTTAATCAAACGACTGTATTAGCATTGTCTCCAAAGCAGGCATGTTCAGATCAAGAAATCATCGTAGAGCCCTTGTTAATAGTCTTCCATTAGCTCAGCATTAGCTCTGCATGAAATTCAATTGTTGAAGGCCTTAAACGTTTTCTAGTAACATAGAACTTTTAGGGACAATAGCATTCCACGCTGAGCAGTGGGTGTCAGCTCCTGAAATCCCTGTCAGAAGTGTGTTCAACAACAGAGAAGACAAACGAAATGCAGGTTTTAATTTTGATGTGCCATTGTTCAAAAACGACTTGGAATTTCATCCTCTGATACAGAAAGGTGTAACTTTCGATTGTTTCAAAATTGATTGAGGTTCGTCTCGAACCTCAAGAAATCAAATATCAGTGTTCTAATGTAGTTCATGTACTGCACTTTAGGGTCTTTTTTATACCTGCTGATCATGCGCGGGACATCTGAGGACCATGTTTAATGCAGCACCCGTGAGCTGTTGACACCACACTATATTTTACCATTATAACTGCACAACAAAACCATATACAGCCTCACAGAGAGACAGAGATGGTAGACAGACAAACAGAGAGAGACAGACAGACAGAGACAGACAGACAGACAGACAGACAGACGGAGGCAGAAAAAGCGGAAAAAAACAGAAACAGAGAAACACAGAGAGAAACAGTGACACAGAGGGACAGACTGACAAGCAGACTGATAAGTAGAGAGACAAATAGAAAGACCAACTAAAAGGAACAGAGACAAATAGAGAGGAAGAGATAGAGATGCATGATATTTTGCATCTGGAAAGCAATTTAACATTCAATATGGTTGTTGACCTACTTTCCTACGCATGTTTAACATGCTTATTTAAATGCATCGAAGCCTTATTGTTAAAACTGAATATTTTGCTCTAAATACCAAAATTCTTAGTAACTTTACAATTAAACATATTACTAGGTCGATCTTTAGTACATAATTGATTATCTGCAAGATGTGCACCAGGCAAAATCTAATTCATTTCCAAAAATCTCTGTAGTTGGCAATACAAAGTACTTTTCACCCTTGATCCAATAGACTGCGAGGACATGAGAAACTCGTCAGTTTGTTGAGTGGAGGAGATAATAGACTCTTATCCCTCCATCAATTGTCCAATCACGACCCGGAGATTATTCAGCCCTTGATGTCTCCAAGCCTGGTTTTAATATTGTATTTTGCCTTCAAGCAATGGAATCTGGTGATCTTAAACGAGATGTGTTTGGAGATCGGCTCAGCAACTCACCTCGGGGCTAGGTGGTTCAGGTTGTGTAGTATTGCAGCCGAGGAAATTGTATAATTCCACAGCTTCCAAGAGTGTTCCTCGTCTTCCCAGCAATTTAGTCTAGATTACTAAAAATCCGTCGTATTTTAGGGCTAATTTAATTGCTACCACATAAGGGCTATTTGAGAACACAAATGGCTTTTTATGCACACAAGGGCACAGCGTGAAATTTTGTCTCTGATGCATTAGACGAAATTCCTGAACTTCAAAAGCCGTATTTGTTAACCATGAAAACAACACGTCTGGGTTTTGACCTACTTTTAAATGTGAGATGACCTTAAAAGATGACCTTCACCCTTTGAGAGCCCCTCCCTGTGAGGCAGAGTTATGAGGGAAATAGGTATTGATAGGGGATGAGGTTTAGAGCAGGGGATCTGAAGGGAGATTAATCTGTGGAGTGATGAGTTGATGAGAAGTTGGCGTGACTCGTTCACATCACATCATGATAAGAATTAATCTCATATAACATCGTCACAACATGTCACCTCACGGAAACCATCCTCCCATGTCTCACCGTCTGTCTGTGTACATACTTCTCTATCTGTCCGTCTGTCCGATTGTCTGACAATTTATTGTGTCTGTTTGTCTGTCTGTTGTGGCCAGATTCTACGTCAGCTGAATACGTTACTCTGTAAGAATTTGTTACAGTTAGCATTCCAGGATAGGCAGATCAGATTCTGCTATTGAGCTCTTTACTGAGCATCTCTCTTTCTCTCTCTCTCTCTCTCTCTCTCTCTCTCTCTCTCGTTCATGAGATTGTTTACACTACATTACATCCTTTACATCACAACACATCACAATACATCAGTACCTGATCATCTAATGCCTCCATAGAGAACCGTTCTGCTATTGTAGCAACATGATCAGCTTTCGTCCGTAACTCAGTCAACATGCGGTGTATTGAGAATGAATAGAGATGAATCGTTGTATCAAATGAATGATTAGAGAGGTCAAGTTACACGATTTCCTGTCTAGTATAAATTGTAATCTACGGAGTAAATTACGTAAAGAAATCACATAAAATCATCAGATTCTAGGACATCGGACTGCATTTTAAATCATGGAATTAAACAACCACTGATTCACCACGAGTGAATTAAGTTTCGCAAAGGATGTAACAGATGAAACAATTTCTTTACTGTATTATTTGTTGGACACAATGGAGGATTTGTTTTGATAACGGGGAGCGGAAACAAAATAAAACTAAAATACTATTTTACCGCCTATTTTTGATTGAATTTGTATATTCAACATATAATTTTTCAAAACTTTATTCTTGCCGAGTTGACGGAAATTGGAAACGGTCGGAATCGAAATCCAACTAAAAGTGTGGCCTTGTAACATGATCAGTTTTCCTGGGTAACCGAGTTAACATGGAGTTGGTATTGAGACTAAGTGGAGATGAATAGTAGTATAATGAGAACGAGGAAACGCAAAGGATCGGCCTTTATCTGTTGCCGCACGCACTGGATGGATACAAGATGATCAGATTACATCCAGAGCTTCAGTCTGTCCTTTATCCATTCAGCCCACACATCCAGATAGTTTACACTGAGTGTGCTTCAGCATGTTCAAAAGTAGAGAAAAAACAGAAGCTTTAGGAAAGAAATACACAGCGTGGTATTCTATTGTACCAAACCTGTATGATTCATGAGCCAAAAAGTCTCCTTTCACTTTTTGTACAAGACTCTATTTTCTCTATTTTTATTTATTTTCCTACCTAATCTGATAATTTAATGTACAGTTATCATTGAACGAAAAGTCTCTTGAACACTAACTAATTGGTTTGCCATCGCCCTAGTGTACTCATGATATGTTTACCCAAGAATGAAACTTGTAATCATTTCATATTATCTTACTTTGTATTATAGGAATGAATCAGCCATTAATTAAATGCTGCAGTAACAAGGTTAATTCTAGTTTCATTTTCACTTAAAATCCAAATGTTTCTAGAACAGCATGCAGGTCACGCAGCAGGAAGTAAATCTTTAGACTGGGACATTCCTACATTCCTACTTAATGTACAGTCAATCTGACCTTTACTTGCAAATGTCATCAGAATTCAAACTATACATTATAATTGTATTAACTCGCAGTATTCGCTATTCTCTTGTATTAAGCTTGTATTTAGCTTGATCCGGAATAATAACAAAAGCAATTGGTTTGCTTTAAACCGAGAAAAAATTGTACTCTATTTCTTGCAAACATATTACATGTTGCTCAAAGGAAGTCTCAATCTAAGCTGAATTCAAATTGCAGTTGTTTGTAACAGCTTGGGTAAGCTTGTGTCTGATTGGCTGATAGGCTAATGGCTGCATTCACTGCAGGTGTGCGTGCATGTACAATCCTGCAGCAGCAACAATTACCGGGCTCAATCTAATGCAAGCCCAGATGTATTACAATAATTATTAGTATTATTTGTATTATTTAAAGTAATTATCAACACAACAATAAAATATTATCTTACAAAGGTAGTTTCATAAAATTCTATGTGGCACAGTGGCAACACTCAGTAATTTGCATCCAGAGGTCCCCAATTCAAATTAATTAAAGATATCACCACCTAACAGCTATATTTCTTAACTTACAATTTGCATTGCAATATTTCGTTTGCCGCTGAGGTGGAATCTGGTGATTTCTTTCAATGCGTACAGGTTGACGTTAAAGCGGTTGCGTGAACTCGCTGCTGTTAAGATGAAGATGTTGTATTGTCGTTTAGTGACCACTCAAAACGTAGCTAGTATAAATTCCAATATTTATTTAAAGTAAACTCCACGACATGTTGATTCATGCCAAGTCGACTACAAGGAACGCTGGCACATAGATGTCAGCACAGAACGTTACAGAAGACACTGGAGGAAGTATCAAATAACAAGGAAGTGATATTGTTGAAACATTATGAGCTGTAACAAAAATGCACGCTTCGCAAAGGATTGACTGATATTGTTGTCATGACTGTGAAAATGATATGATCCAGTATGGATGGTCATGGTTTACATTTACTGTCCAATAAGATACAGACAGACAGAAAGCAAACAAAGATAGATAGCGAGAGACAGAGAGAGAGACAGAGAGAGACACAAAGAGAGAGAGAGAGAGACAGACAGATATGTTCAGTAGAAAACTCAATAACAGAATTTGATTTGCCTATTGTGGAACGCTTACCGTCACAGGTTCTCACAGTTGTATGACGTTACGTTTCCAGCTAACGTAGAATCTTGACATTTTTCTTGTTCCGACATCACGTTTAACCCTTAATAACCTACTTTGAAGCCCAATAACGTCACGTAATACAAAGCCTACAGGTGTCTGGATGTGTGTGGGCGGTAATCCCTCAGAAAGGTAGTACAAGTTAATCACGTCTCCCTGATTGCCTTGAAGCATCATCAACATTTACCGAAGTTCTGCTCAATTGAAACGTCAAACATTAAGTTCCCAGCCAGGAATTCAACCGAGAACTCACCCAACCTTGGTGCTAGTTATTCCTCAAGTGAGAAATCGCCTAATGGTGATGCGATCAGCTGTAGATATGCATTCGCACGTTGGGCTGCACCGTCCTGTCCTCCCACCTAGGACTGGTACCAATTTTACACCTTGGTGTGGGGAAGCTGTGATTCATATCAGGATGTTTGTGGAGGTTAGAAAAAATAGAAATTCAAGTGTGTTATTATTGTCTAAAGAGAAAATTACCCTGATCAGAAGGTTAATTTAAATGAGAAAGAAAACCAGATTTCACATTTTCAACGTCTTATGTTGAAGTACAATTCGACAATTTTAATAAATTCTCAAACATATAAAGTTATTTATGTAAAACGGTAAAGACGGCCATGATTTGAAGCCTTTTGGGTAGATTCTGGTGATTTGAAGGTTTGAGGAGGAATCAGATGATCAGTAAGTTGTGCATGTACTGAAGCTGTATCGTTTGTTACAGTAATATTCAATTACCTGACGTAAAGAGCTGCTCCATGTGATAACAGAACAACCTCCAACTACAGAGCTCCACAAGAGCTGATAACAGCTCTGCAGGCTCTAGAAGAGCTGATAACAGCTCAACCTTCAACTACAGGCTCCAGAAGAGCTGAAAACTGTTCAACCTTCAGTTACAAGGCTCCAGGAGAGCTGATAACAGCTCAACCTCCACCTGCAGGCTCTAGAAGAGCTGATAACAGCTCAACCTTCAACTAAAAGCTCCAGAAGAGCTGAAAACTGTTCAACCTTCAGTTACAAGGCTCCAGGAGAGCTGATAACAACTCAACCTCCAGCTACATGGCCAGAAGAGATGATAACAACTCAAGCTTCAGATGCAGGGCCATAAAAGCAGCTGACACATCAACATCCAGTTGCAGGACTCAGGGACGGATCGAGAATTTCTCGTTGGGGGCGCTCTTAAACATTTCTCCTAAAACTGCAAGAAATGAAATCAATTTCGTGGTGATCATGGGTGTGCAGCTAGTATTCAGCAGGTTAAATGACATTACAGTTATGTTCGACAGATGACAGGTGCCTTATGATTGATGGCTCTTGAGGCAGTAAAGTGAAGCTGATATCTCCGCTCCTCCAGATGCCATAACAACCAATGAGGTGAATTCTCAATCAGGGAAAATGAAGCCATAAGCTGAACCTGGAATTAAAGTGCAATATTTTCAGAAACATAAGCGTTTCAGTGTGGAGCGAAATGTATGTCAGCCAATTTTAACTGCAACGCCCCATTTCTTTTTACTTTGCAAAAGTTTAAATGAAAATGTAAACTAAAATTAACAGATTGTATTTGTCTTTAGAATATTTTAATTGGTACTGTTGATTTTACACCGTTAAAGATCATTATGTCGTTTTAAGAATCTCTCCTCTCAGAGTGAATATCGTCCCCTTTTGCTGAAGTAGTTTACGGCTTTAACACTAGCTGGTGCTCTGAACTTGCCAAGTACCAATTTTGCATTTTTGGTTTACACAAACATGTTAAGAGAACAGTGCTTTCAAGTCAAGTTTATGGTTAAATTACTAATCAGTAGATTCAGCTTGATAATGTCAGAAACAATATGCTGTGATTGCCGCTGAGACATGAAAGTCACTGAATATGTATCTGTGTCCGTGGTGGCTTAGTGGTAAGCATTCTAATGTAACCTGTACAGGGCGTTAAAAGACCCAGTTCAGTGAGACTTTCCGTAAGTGAATTGAATTTACCTGCCAAATCTGCAGGACACCTACATTAGTATTGATATTTTCCATTTCAAAATGCTATTTGTAAATACTGCATTGAAAAGAGATGACATTACTAAAATGATTTTATTATGCTATTGTTAGTACAAATTGAATACAAGTGAATACAAGCAGCAAACTACAGACACTTCACTAAAGATTCTTAATTCTCTTCTGATTAGGTCAAAAAAATTCTATCAATTCGGGAACATTTAGTTACAAATGAATTCCAAACATGTGCTATTAATCTGATAGCCTTATCTAGTGTTCGAATATTTACGGAATTTTATTGTATTTGCATTTCGTATTTTATTCTCTGTTGCTAGAAATAAAAATGGAATTTTAAGTATTTGAATTATCTTTAATGATCCCCATGTCATAACTAGAATTTTCTGTAAAAAATGAATTGATTGTTCTCTCAAATATTTGTTGCGCTCGCCAGCTGATACCAGGAAACCACTCTAGAGTGTGTTAATGTTTAATGTGTGAATGGCTTCATATGAACAGAGCAATAAAGTGTTGCATTTCCCAGTAAATATTAAAATTACTACGCCTCTGAGAGAAGGTAAATATCCCTCCGCCATTTGTCAATATACCTTTCACTTAGTGCCATCCTCGGAAAAACTGGGGCTCCCCAAGATTTTAAATGTGTTCATTGTCAGCTCCTGAAATTCCTGCCAATTTAGAAACGTACAGAACAAAATAGAAAACAAAATAATTTCACACTGTGCATTAATGTGCTATTGTTCCAGGGCTGATAGGAATTTTATCTTCAGGGTTGTTCTGACATATTTCCATTAATGTTCTTGAATGTCAGTTAGATTTACGTTCACTGAATTTCATGGTCTCGGACTAGATGTTTTGTAGCTAAATTGCTGACTCCATTAAATGTGTCACACCTAATGTCAAACTCTTTTAGCTTCTTTAAGACATTAAGCTTCTGACGATGACTCAAAGGTCACTGTGACATTTGAACAAAAGTCTAATGCATTAATGACTTGTGTTTTACAATATTAACTCCCCAAAATAAAAGAGTGTGAAAATTACATCAATTTATATATCCTTTAGTACCCAGATCATGAGATTCCTATTAAAAGTTAAGAGCCCCGAAACAATTGAATTTCATGCTGTGCTAATGCTGAGCTAATGGCAGCGGGGCGCTTAACTTTTAATAAAAATTGCATGATCTGACAATATTGAATTTTGTTTTCAAATGTTTTCAAGCTCTAACAATTTGGGAATGTTCCAAAACAATACAATTCCACACTGTGTTTTTGTGCATCACTAGCACGGTGCGGAATTCTATTGCTTTAAAAATTGGTAGTTCTGTATTGCCTAAAACTACACAGATACGAATGTAAAGATACTCATAGGTTTCTACTACACCCTACAGCACAGCGTGGAATTATATAGTATTTAAATAGTCACAAATTTATTTTGGGGGCTGCAATGTTTAAACTAAAACATCATGAAAATAAGATAGTCGTCAGGAAATGAAATGTCTGCTTTTGTTTCTGTGGGACTCAGCATGAAAATCTATTGTTGGAAAATGAAATAAATTTCAACAGCTAATCAAGACAATAAAAGAAAAGACGTAAATGGCTCTCTCAGAGCCCTTGGGTACAGGAATGCCGGTTTTTATGACAGAGGCAATTTACATGTAGCACACGGTAATAAAGGTTTGCGTTCCTGATGCAGAAAACGCCTTTATTAAATTACAAGCTTTTTGCGCAATACGTGTGTGCGTTTAAAGTAGAGTGGATTGGAATGTGATGATGTTTATAAAACACATTGGATTGCAAAGAAATTATTTCGCTTTTTTTATAATGTAGTGTGAAATTAACAATTCAATGGAGCAGTTTCAAAAAACACTTTTTTAAATTTATTTTCAATTGCCAACATAATTGGCAACAATGAAAAATAAATATCTGCCATGATGTTTCTTACTTCAATATAATTCAAACTTTTATTCGACCAATAAAAACCGTATCACAGTGGGAGATCCCATCAGAATACAAGATATATACATTGGATTTAAGGCCCGTCAGGTGCTGCCCCCATCAATTTTTTTTAACCGATGAACTTTTGTCCATAAGCTTACTATGGGAAGTCCAACATGTTATCACACACTTGACTTGTAATAGTAAAAATGACGAATTTCCTAACATACAATTTGAATTGCAATGCTATTGTTCCCTTGCTGACCTACTTGTCTCAAATACTGTAGGAGTTTCACCGTCAGAAGCCCTTCGTTTGACTTAATCTAAAGGAAAAATCCAAGAGCCACTTTTCATAATTAAGGGATTATCTGCCAATAAATCATAAATCGTTCTGCACAAGGTCAATCCCTCTCAACACGAGGGTCTGAAGGTCAGGCGTCCTCAACCAAAAGCATCGTAAATTTCATCGCACGCTACCCAGAATAGCACGAGCAGTGCATTACAATATTCTCTTACCAAAAGTACCTGTTGTTCTCAAAATGCTGTTGATGAAGAAAAGGCAGAACACGTTGTTGAAAATGTTGGTGATGTTTTGATGAGCGAAAACATTTTTCTCAGTCCATTTCAAGATCGTTACTTTTGTATAGTTTGGAATTAAAATCGAGGATATCCATTTCCATTTCACTTCTCAATTCAGCAATATCTGATTTTCTTTTTCCCAAAATGTGGAGCCAAAGATGAGTTTGTCTTCATTTGTTGTTCCGTCATACTCAGATATTCGAGCTGTAATGCTTTAATGGAACAGCTTGGCATGATGCACTGATGTTTGAGTGAAGTGCACTGACCTTGTCTTTTGCCTTCTGTTTTTTGCATGTTTTGTACACGAGTTTGACCTGCACGTTTTACGTCACTTCCTATGTGAAAAATAGTGAAAAGTGTTGAAATGAATATTTTCTGTGAAATCGCCAGATTCTACCTCAGCATAAATACTAGAGTTGTCGCGACTAGTCGAAATAGTCGACTTGTCGAGTTTCAAATCCTAGTCAACAAATTATATTGGCAGTCAACTAATTGTTACACATCAATCTTTTCAATTTAATGCAAGCCAGGATTTTCTTAAGAACATTGTATGTGTTTAGCTGTAATTTTCATATCATAACATAAGCTTTGGGTAAGGTCAAAGAAGTAAAATGATACAAAAATTTTATGCAATTGACACCATATCATGTAACAATGTTAAATTATGTAGATAAATTGAAAAATATGACTAGTCAATCATTGTCAACTAATGGTGCTCGAGTAGTCGACGATTGAATTTTACTAGTCACCACAACTCTAATAAAAAGCGTAGTGGTGACAAATAACACAACAATGTTCCACTTGTTGCCGAAGTAGAATCTGGTGATTAAATATGACATATTTCTGTTACTGACCTATTCGTTTTGTGCTACATCCCCGCGCGAGATTCTATTCTTCTCTCATCTAACATGTACAGTATTTCACACGAGAACATATGTTGAAGTATAAGCGTGTAGCTTGCCCTCTCTGGTGTTGTTACAACATATTGACCTTGTGCAATCTGGTGATCTGTAGCGCAACACGTTACATCGTGTTTTTATCGTTACTTTGTAGCGGTTGATCCTCCCGACACACGCACAGCAGGCGATGTGGTGATGTGTCAAACTTCTAACGCTACGAAACATTAGATCCACAGGCAAACAGTGCTCAGGTTCTGTGATTATTAACATTTGTATCTGTTGCAGCACCGTCTCTTGGTCGCTTTCCATTTACGCAGAGTGGCGCACGGTGTTTACAACTCTGTTACGTCCTCTGCCCTTCAGACAGACCGACCCACAGACAGAGACACACAGACAGAAAAAGAGACGGAAAAAGAGAGAAACAGATAAACAGACAGAGGGATACAGACAAACAAATAGACAAAAAGAGAAAGAGTGAGAAGGAAACAGACAGACAGACAGACAGACAGACAGACAGAAAATAACTAATCGTTTGTTAAGATCAATAACATTTCAGCTCAGGATAATCGTATTCATTCAGGAGTGTTTGCAAGCAAATGAATTTAACACTTCGCTGTTGACACGAATAATACTTATGCCTATATTTCTGTGCCATTTATAATCTGCCGACACTCCGACACTGATGTGTTTTTCAGATAAACAAGACGTGTAATTGTGTTTATGCGCTGAAAATGTGACATGATAACGGAAAGCAAAGTGACTGTAGATAGAGAGGTTAAAATACACGGAGAAAATAATGGGAACAATGATATTCCGCAAGGGAACAACTGGGAACCAACAGGTTTCAGCAGAATGGTTGCAGAGGGACATTAACATCCCATGCTGGAACTAAAGGAGAACAACAGGTTTCAGTAGAACGGTGTTATTACTGGAGATATGATTTTGGGACAATAACATACCACGTGGGGAATAACTGAGGGACCACAGGGGGAACAACAGGGAGGCAACAGAACGGTAGAAGTGCGGTGGAAGTTTGCTTCTTTTACCTCTTCGTGACAACTTGAACAATTTTTCACTTTCTTAGGGGAAAAGCGTGTTTGCCTCGTGAAATCACCAGATTCTACCTCGGCGTGAAACGCTCTGCTTTTCGCACGCAAAAAACCCACTTTGAAATTCTTTTGTTCCAAAACGGATCAAGGTTTTCCTTCCGTGTCATGTACAACGAAGGTAGGACGGAGAAAAGCGTGCAACTTGATTTCTCTACTGTGTTTATGTGTTTTTGAAGGACGTAAAGTGACAGTAATAGCCGTACGGGGAGGCGCAACTGTCAGACGGAATGGTGAATAATGGGATAAGCTACATCATGTGATGTTACATTATGATCAATGTCCTCCACTGAATCACCATATTCTACTTCATCACAGAAAGTGAGGAAAGAGGAAAATGAGATGTTGTAGAAATGTTATGAACTGCAACTTCTTTCAATGCGAAAAACAAATTCACTCTGTACTCAAGGATACAAATAGGGGTAAGCCGAATCCCTGAAGGAGCTTCCCAAGGATGATCCCGATCCGACGCCAAATGATATACTTTTGTTTCAAAACATCCACTACTTTCGGACAAAATTCTCTTAAAACACAAAAAATCCTTTGTAAAAACAGGGCATGATTGAGCTTGGGTCGTTAGCGGAATATGTTGATAGGAACAATAGCATCCCATGTGAGAACAACTGGGAACCAACAGGTTTCAGTAAATCGGTGGCAGAACGATGACAGATCGCTCCAGATGGGCAATATGATGTGTATTTAGGATGGTTCACACATCTAGACACAAGTTTGACGATGGTTGAATGAGAGTCTGTGTCAAAATATTAAAGTTGAAAACCACCATGGCAAATATTTAGAATTATTGAGAGCAGTAAAGTTTATGGCTTTAACTTTACTGTTTCTAACAAAAAATAAGAAGCTTTGGTCCAACCTTGGTTTAAATGATGCCGCTTAGTATGATGACTTTGACTTGTCACTCACAGTAAATAAAAAGCTGTGGACTCCAAGTGTTTAGACATCAGCATATTGGAGTCTGTGTTGACCTGGTCCTCTGGTCAGATTAAACTCACTCTCCTCCTGACAAAAGAGAGAATTGGTTGAATAAGGCACTATAAATCAGAGGATGAAATGTCTGGTTAAGGTTGATCATTTTGGGAACAATAGGCTTCTTTGTCTGAATCAAAGATACAGCATGGAATTCCACTGAAGCAAAATGAAATCCTTTTCAGGAGCTGAAGTAAAGATGCAGATTTTTTGAATTAAACTCCAATATGGGGCCACTGGTATCTATGTTGTGGACTTCGGTAACTCGGTCCATGGTCTTTAAAGACAGTCATTTGCGTGCCTACTCACTTGCTCACACACTTTGGTCCTCAGAGTCACAGTGGTACGTAAATCGGTTATGAATAGTACAATTCAAAACTCTTAACTACTATTACCGTAAACTACAAAACTTATTAAGTCTACTTAAACTTGTTAAGTCTAACAACGATGTAAACAAACAAAATGACCAGAAACGTTTTCTTTTAATTGAGGCAAGACTATTATCTAGGAGATCATTTCGTCACACAGGGGGATGTTGTGGTTGTGTAAAGATTCATTATGTTTTATACACAAGATTCACAGAGCTCTGTGAATCCCTGCACTTGACGACAGGAAATTATCCTTCCGCCTCACATCCTCCCTACTGCACTGTGAGGAATTACAGGTCAATATTGGCTACCAATAAATACTGACACAATAAGTGAATACTGAATACTGATTCAAAGCAAGAAATTTTCCTGTCCCTTCAACACTTACCATCTGCGCGGTGGACAATCACAGACAGGATTTGTCCTTTAAACTTATATTTCTGTTTCACTGTCAAATTACTCACATGGTGCAAGATTGCAATTGTCATTATCAGCTGTTACAGGGATTGAATGAAACTGAAATTGAGTGGCTTCATGCCAACCAAATGGAATTGAAACGTACAAAACTCCAAAACTTGGTGTGAAGATTATGGCAATCACATGAACAAATACATGTAATGAGGGTCAATTGGACACCAATAAGGAATCCACCTACTAGTGGATCACACACTAGTTAAGTAGCGTTAAGATATTACAGTGATTTCTCTATTCAACAATAGTTTCTGCCTCCACTGTGTAATGTGAAGACTCCGTGTTCTGTCTTCTCTTCATTTCCTGAGATGAGATTAACTCTGGGACAGCCTTGCATGATCCTGCATAGTAATAACAATAACAATCTCAAACAATTCATTAAACTTGGAGCATCGACTGAGAGCAATATCCCACAGGAGGAGATTCAAATCATTGAAAAAAAGAGAAATTGAAAAAACCCATAAATTAAATCCAACTTATCTCAAAAGGAAATGCAATACCATTACAAGATTTCTCTTTTAGGTGCGCCTTGCAAACTAGCCAATAGCTTCCATCGTAACTCCTATTGTGAAACCTTGGTGAATAGGACCGGGAGAGCCGACGGGGCCAATAGGACAGTTTAGCTAATAGAGATAGTTTCTTATGGTTCTGACAGCAATTTGCATTGTGCAGCTTTGTGTGAAAGACAGCCAAAAAACTCAGTACACGGAAAACGTACCTTTTTTGGAAACGAAAAGAACGAAGGAGAGAACGAAAGAATTTCACGCTGTGCTTTTGATGCGCTATTGTTAAACTTCTTATACGAATTCCATACACTACGATTGAATTGAAAATCCTGATCTACTTGTAATTCTGAAATATAGATTGAAAATTACAATTCTTTTATATCTTATTCAATATGGTTATGATTTGTTAATAAGTTTATTGGAGTTTTCTGTCAAATCTGATATATCATCATAATTGATGAAAATAGGTCATGTGTTGTTTACATTATATATGTCATAATTATTATTCACAACATACAGTATTTGCTCCATTTTTAAATGTTGACTTAAATTAGCAAAATAACAAGACCTGCCAAATCTGTCGTATGACAGGACTGGCAAAGAACGAATAAGAAAGGGCCTTTATTTTAACGAGTAACATTTCAAAATGCAGTGTTTTCGTTTTTCAGTTTCATCGCTGTTGTTTTGCATCGCATATACATATAATCTGGTCTCAGCTGGTGTAGTGGAGGATTATTATGTGAAACACGATCCACGTATCAATCAGCCGGACACACATCAACCTGAACCTAGGCAAAATCAGGGTGGGGATAGTGTAAAAGTTTACTGACAGGGTGGGGATAGTGTAAAGGTTTACTGACAGGGTGGGGATAATGTAAAACTTTCCTGACAGGGTGGGGATAGTGTAAAACTTTCCTGACAGGGTGGGGATAGTGTAAAGCTTTACTGACAGGGTGGGGATAGTGTAAAAGTTAACTGACAGGGTGGGGATAGTGTAAAAGTTAACTGACAGGGTGGGGATAGTGTAAAAGTTAACTGATATAATGTAAATGTTTATCTCCAAGGTGGAACCTAAACTCTGAGACGGAGGGAGTGGATAATGGAAAACTTACATACCTGATATGAGGGGATGGCGTAAAAGTACATAAACAGTATGGATACATCAGAATAATAACAATGCAGTAGAATCTGCCGTCTTGCTTCATGTTTTTGAGTCGTATAAAACAAAAAGTTTAACTGTAGAATTATACCAAATGTAATCAACTAAAGAATATTCCCAGCCATTAATTTTGATTTTCGTTATGGCTCATTTTGGTCGAAATTGAACATGAAATAATAGTTTGAATTTTACTGGTCTACTGAATAGATGATATTACAATGAGTATGTGATAATTTCCAAAGAGTTCCAAAACAGGTTGTGCATGAGTTTCAGGGGAGGGATAACTGCCATCAAATTATCTAAAATTTGGCATTCCTGCAATACAACAAGCGGAAATATACAAAAAATGTGTACCATGCTTCTACCACTGACCACACTATGCGTTTTTACTGATTCACAGGCAGTTATTTGTCCATCGTGCCCACACCCGCTCAGCTGATCAAATTACCTCTTCTAACAGAACATTAAATTCTCTGCTATTTCCATAGTAACACATGGCCTGTTGTCATGGCAACCCACACGTGTTACATTTCTATATATTCGAGATAGTTTCTTATGAGAGTTAAACATTAGTACATTCCTGATTGTGGGAAAAACATTTGGAACAGAGCACGAACAACCCATGAAATTCCTGTCAATTTAGAAACATACAGAACAAAGGAATTACGCGCTGTACCTTTGATGTGCTGTTTCAATAATGATAGGAATTTCATCCTATGACACTAGACTATAACAATTCAAACAGTTATAATTCAATAGAATCGAGGAATTGTAAGGTTACCTCAAATAAAGATAGAAATGAAGACTCGTTTACTAAACAATCACGAATTAGATCTAAGAGAAATGCCAAATAAAATTAGATTTTCAAAAAGGAGACCTGAAAGCTCATGTCTCTTTATATTTAAAAGTTTAAAATAAATGGCATGTTTTGCATACATCAATTAACATTTTTTGTAAGTTCTTTATGTTGCTTTCCCCCACAGTGTCTGTCACATAGGCTAATGTGGGTGTTATGTTATTAAATTACAATCTATTCATTCTGAAAAAAAACCCCTTATAATTCAATCATTCAAATAGATGAGTATATTTTTCTTTCCTCATCTGTCATACTGTGTGTCAGGCCTCAATGATAAAATTTATACGCTCCATTTCAACTGTACCAGTGATATTTGTATCTAAAACGGACCAAGCTCCTAAAATAGAAAACCAACGGTTCATTTAGGGAAAATAAGTTTTTCTTAGCTAGCCTTGTTTTTTTCTAATTTGTCTAATCTGTCTAATTAGATAGATTTGAAATGTGCTAATTTCAGCAATGATACTTAGATTCAATACATTCAAACCGTGTAATATGGTAATTTTACAGAAATGATTCAATTTACATACACTGAACACAATGTCTTATCAAAAATTGATATTTTTGGAACATTTTAATTCTGTCTAATTAGACAGATTAGACAAATTAGACAAAACAAGGCTAGGTACGAATTAAGAAAAACCTCGATTAGAATATCCCGTTGTGCTGTGCCGTGTTAATATGTTTTAAATTTGCAAATCAGGATTACGCATTTGGAAGCAAAAAACGTAAAGAAACTCCTAGCTGGTAATTTTAGTTAGATTGCAAACTTGAAGTGAGATAAAGGTTCTGTAGAATTGTTGGTTTTGCAGGTTTCTTTAAGGGGAAGATGGAAACCTCTCGGGCATATTTATATTATTTAACTAATAGTTTTATATATACTAATTTTGTGGTCTATTTACTGGTATACTTTCCTGTCACAACTGTATAGTTTTTATCATATTCAGCCCAAAACACATAAATGCATAAAATTACTCAAATATGAAGATCCCAGGAATGTATCCTTCCACATTTATCTTTAACTTATTCTACATAATTAATTTTGTGCTCAGAGCAAAAGTAAAATTGTAAACAGGTTATATCTCATTCCTTTAAAAATTGTAAAATTTCCATTGTCTGGCTGTATTTTCATGACAATGTAAACAAAGTGGCAGCCATTATTCTTGAAGAAGAAAGGGGAAGTGACCCTGTAACCTCTAAGTGCATTCACACTAAGCATTGCTATTTGTGGGCAGTGGTCACACTTGATTGAATTTGCTTGAGCAAGGAGCAATGGCTGACAGTACTGAGGGCCCTTGGGAAGATCAGGGATACAGAACTGGAAGGAAGACTCAAGGAGAGAAGATCTACCCAAAGGTCTGCCCATCAAGAACAACAAGCCCCCCAACATTTGTAGGGTGGCAGAAAACTCCCATGCTTTACTATTAATGATCTAATTAAAGGAATCACTATTTTGATGTCATTTGTTATCTATAATGTGATCTACATTGTGACCTATTTACTGACCCAAATTTATTTTGTGTTATTCATGTAATAATTGTTAGAGCATTCGCATTTGAATAAGCAAAAAATCCCCTGTAATTTAAACAAAAAACGAAATAGCTTCCATTTTCACCTTAAGAACAACAAAATTCACGCAGTTATATCAGTTGATGATTTGTATTGCATTTTGTGAACAAACTAAATAGGCAGATCATGAAGTAAAAACAATTCTATGCTGTGCTGTTGAGGTTCATAATAATATAATACCATGCATTGTTACAATATCCATCATCATATAGAACACATCAAACTGTAACAGACACTTGCAATAGCTGGCTAAATTATGATCTGTTCACGCAAAAAAGTACAGTGTGCTCTTTAAGGGTCTCCATAGACAGCATGTACGTATATATAAGAGTATTTTAGGCAGATGGAGACAATGTCTAATTGAATTGATTAGTGTGAAACAATTAATAGATGGCATAGACGTACATCTATATCTGACGCATTTACATAGAGACAAAATGAACACCATTTAGCCAGCTGATTCCTATTAAAAGTTAAGGGTACAGAACAAAAGAGGAAAGAATTCCACGCTGTGCTTTTGAATTTTGGCTCTAAAGTTTTAATAGGAATTTCTTGATTTACGTTACAAAACACACGGCTAAACAGACAAACACAACAAATAACAGTTTTGATATTACAAAACATTATTTGCATCTATGGCATTACTTTTCGCATACTTCGCTCCCATTGCCTGTATTCTAACATCATCTATTATGGGTCCGTAGTCAGCAGGGAACCAGGTCAATTGCTTCTCTGCAATTGTGCAGCTGCATGGCCAATCAGTCCTTTCTATTCACGCTGCTTTCATTATTACCCAGTCTCCAAGCATCCTGGTCATTATACCACAGCATGTAAATTTACATGTTCTGATTCATGTTAAATATATCGTATTATCGGACCATGTGTCCATTAAAATAACATGTTCACGTTTTAGACCAGGTTAGTTTTTATAACTTTTAACACAAAAACAACAGAAAGCAAAAACGAAAACGAATAATTCAGTAATTAGGAATAAACCATATGAAACGTAAATAAATGAAATTCATGGCCGTCAATTTTAGTTTTCATTATTTCACTATAAATTGGATGGGAGATACAATTCTGAACTGAAAATGCTGTACAGAGGCAGTTTCCAACATTAAAAACCTTTCGCTATTGATAACCTGTGTAATGGTAATATAAAGTATGTAAACGCAAGCTCCTTAACCAGACATGTAACATAACAAATGTAGCTCGCACGATATACTGCAAACCACAATAATGGTTCACCACGTTACGGGATTAACTGTTGTCCCTCTAAATATCATTGATGTATGCCAACTTACTTTTTGTGTTCAATTACAAAGGTTCTGTATAGAAAGAGAGGTACACACATGATATGCTGCTCAAGGCAACTGTGGTGTACATTTGTTACAATTTTCCATTTCTCTTATTCATTACAGAGAGAATGAACACAGAATGTGAGAATTGCAAACTGTTTTCAATAACAGTGAATTCTATTAAGTGTTTTGGACATACAAATTGTAATACAGCTATTAAAGCCTTGAAATTTTCTAACATTTTTGTATGTGCGTGTACAGATTAGGAAGATGGCTTCCACTTCTAGTTGAGAAAACTTTCAAATGCTGTGAAGTGTCAACCTGAATTCCTGCCATTTCAGACAAGTCCACTTTGACATCAAAACTAGGTGCTTGATACACAAATTGATAGTATCAGAAATGAAATAGCCATTTTACCTGGTGACTAGGTGACAATTAAAGATGCTTCTCAAGCAGTGGGGGTATTATGCAAGAGATAATTGAGGTTGGAATAGGTTAGGGTGTGAACTATGTGAGTGTGGCAGGATCTGTGTGAGACAGGGCCTGAGAAGGGTTAAATACAACCTGACCCTCGGGAGCACAGCTACCTCCACAGGTGCATGTCACTGTCTAGGGGACCTCGAACCTTAAATGGCTGGTGTTACAAACTAATAAATGTTGAACGTGTAATCTGTTTGAAACCTTGTATCTCATATTACTTTAAAATAAGCAGGATAATATTTTATTGGTGTCTTCACAAAAGGAATCGATACCATACATTTTATTTTGAGGATAATGTTGAACAACACTTTTGAGGTTTCTTGAAATGGATTGGGCAAAGTAGGCAATTTTGCCAGATTAGAAAGACTACTAATACTAAATTTAGAGATTTAGTTTACTGACATAAATACCAATGATAGTGAAATTTTCGTAATGAGTAACTAACTTATTTATTGGTTTAAAATTATCAAAAATAATATTTTAATGATATGTTTGGAAATATATCTAAAATGCAAATGTACAAAATACAAGGCGAAGTAAAATTCTCAAAAAAACCGATTAAAATTTTAACATATTTGATCCATGGATAGAGCCAACAGAAGGACAGCAGTTCATTAAATCTTAACTGCTGTACCCTTCTTGGAGATTTGTGGACGCAATTCAATATTTTACGGTGTAAAAGTGAAACCTCTAAGCGAAATCTAAATTTAAAAATGCATTTATCAGAGGGAATACAGTGTGATAACATACATCAAATCCCAGTACGGTCATGCCAATCATTTTACATAGCCCAAATATGAACTGCATTTTAATATTTGCTGTACATGTTTCCTGGCGGAAAATCAGATAATCAAGAGGCGGATTTACAAAGCTCAAAAGCAGAGGTTTCTTAAAGTATGCATCCGAAATCTTTCAACAAGCAAATGTTACACACCAATTGAACCTAAAAACCTGCACAGACTTAACCTGCATTGAATAGATCAGCAATTTTTGCTAATTGACACCCACGTTGTCTATTAAGATAATGACAACAAAATAATTGAATAGTTTTGTTAGCCTAGTAATTAGACGGTGGGCGAGGGATAATTATTACATTCCATTGGCTTTAGGCATACGCCTGTCTTCCTGGTCTGCAACAGGACTTTTCCTGCACAATAGGAAGATTTTCGGAATACCTGTAACAGGAATCCTCCACTGAATCTTCGATTGTATCACAAGTGATATGTATACCACATGACAGCAAGCTGCACTACCTCATTTTACGTCTCCATTTTTTGTGATTAACATTTGCAAAAACTGCCATAATCGGGTATCAAGTTATATTTAAGGATGTAAATGAAGTGTAAATGAAGTGCTGTTGGTTACACATCAAGTTGTGTGTACACATTGGCTGTGTGTTTTCACATAAGATCTGGTAAATATATACACAGCCATGTGTACAGTGTTCCTCTGCATCAGATGAATCTCGGATAAAGAGCAATATACCAAATAAGTTCAATTTTTACTTAACCGTTAAATCGTATAGTGTTCGCCTTTTAGACAATCAATAATTGTGGGAGTACCTCTTGTACGAAACGTAGACCTATGTCAGCATCGCATTGTTCACAAATAATCCAGAATGAGATCATGTTCATTTGGGAAAGTTAGAGGAAAGGAAGTTTCCGCATTATAAACTGGCAAAACAATAGATGTTGTGGATTTTAATGCAATCTTAAGGACAACACGAATTCTTATTGTTTCTCAATTGAACAACTTTTCCTCTGAAAATTTAAGCACTACTTTTGTAGCATGAAACACATTCACGCGATCTCTGATGTGATGGGCACCAGAAAGTAACGTTGTATTGTGGTGTCTGCGCATGTACCGCACACATGTCCCATACTAATTCATTCATTTTAAGTAAATCCTAATGATATTATCCGACTCTTCTTTCGAAATAAAGTTCGGAGAAATCGACCTGAATGAAGGGAACCTTGGTTTTACTTTTTTTTATTGTTCTGTTGCCTATGGATACATAATCATACAGGGTAATTAAGATTTTCGTGAGTAAATATTATCCGCTTCTAAATAAGCTGCCATAATTCTGGGTTACACATCCTATTATCTTGCCCCTCTCCGGATCTAAATCAAACTACAGCCAGATTTAGCTCAGGATTTGAATTTCACTCCAGGAACAAAACATTTTCAAGCTGTTTCTATCACCCGACAAAATGATAGCGGGAATATCTGTTCTTCACGAAATATTGAGCCATGAATAAACAAACATTTCCTCCAGAAGACAGATCATGAAATAACTATCAAACTTTTAGCTCCCCGCAACAATTGAATTGAATGAGCTCAGCATGGCGCTAACTTTTGCTTGTTATTTCATGATCTGGACACTTTAGGATTAACCGAAGTTCTTTTAAGAATTTTATTAAGATGCATGTGCAAGAATTGATATATTTTATGTTAAAGAATACATGTAAATATTCTATTAGATATTAATCTGATCAGGAGTGATGTCAAACTAATAAGGAATGATTAATATGCTCCACATCATATTGATAAAGTTTGCAACTCCTTTTAATTCACGTGTACACATTTGATATTCTCCTCAGCTGTTCTGTTTAAATAAACTGTTTTGGCCAGAATGTAACCTTACTTCGCCCTCCCTACACACTAACAGTGAGATGCATTCTGCTGAGGGGCATTAATTCAGCATTAAATCGCATCAAATCGGCTTTACTACGACCTCTCTTAAACTCAAGATCCTGCTGCATTTGAAGTGTGATAGTATTTCATGTAAAAACTAAAACGTGCAGGTGTGTCTATTTTCATGCCCAACAAGTGTTCCAAGCATCGATTCAGCGAAGTGCCTGACACATGTTTATGTAACTTAAATTAAGATTAACGCCATCTCAGACTAGCTTAAATTGCAACAGAAATTGACAATAAGCCACAAGGTTGATGTGGAACCCTACTAGCTTTGCGCAATATGATACTGGAATTTACAGGAAGTCAAAGTCTCTTGTCTTGTTCAAAAAGACATTATCTCATGTAAGAGATTCTTCTTTTAAATATCTTGTAATAAATTGTAGGTTGTTGATTCTGCTTGGGATACATTTTGTGCTTAAAGTGTATAAATCACGCAACATATGTAAAGACACCAAACAGAAAATGTCACGTACAAGTGTATGTTTGTAATTATTTTCTAAAGCTTTTATGAAGGAATCTATGTGCAGAAATTGTTTCTAACTGGAAGAGCAATATGTCAAATCTGGATATTTCATTCAAGCACTTAGTGTGTTAGTGACAATGAAGCTGACTGAAATTCAGACGTCTGCAGTTCTTCATGCAGGCAATTCATGGAACAACAAGAAAGTTCGAAAAATAAAGCTTTTGTTTGTAAGTTTAGTGTTGAGTGCCTATTGATTGTGATTACTCACATTTAACTACATGGGTGGGAACCCGTAGCCGAATTGCTACCCTATCTAAAGGGATAATGATGGCCTACTGATGGATTGTAAAAAGGTTGGTCATGTAGGCCTTCCTCCTCATGACATTAAGCAGCATGTTCCTTATACATCAATCACAGCTAAACGGTAGCAGCTCAGGACATCTAGCTCCTGCCATTGCCGTTATGCAGATACTTATCCGAGGCAGCTTTATTGCTTCTTGTTTCCATTCCTTTCTGCAGTTTTTCCCAATTGTCAGTGTATCCAGCGCAATGTACATAACCACAAACATAAATTCATAAGCAACCAGCTTAAATGACTGAATGGGTAATCAAGGAATGTATCTATGAGTATCAATAAAGATCGCAAATTATTGTAAGTGTTTCCATTTCATATTGCGACAGACAGATAGGTCTACATAATTATTATTACCATGGCAGTTGATCCAGCAACATACCCTGAAGTACCTACCCAAACACAATTGTAATCAATCTCTGAATAAAGACCATTAGGCCATTATCAACAAATTTGATAAAAAGGACCATTTTCAAATCGATTGTAAGTGCCCCCAGTCACTCTAGATTGCACATTAGTAATAATGCATTCTTTAGAATTCACTTCTGGGGGATGACAAAAGTAGCAATATCACAGTAAGTTTAACAGAGGAAATTCATAATTTACTCTGTCTCTCTCAAATGGCAGTGAAGGCCAGTTAATTGATTAGTAAAATAAGAAGATGGTCAATATCTCCTGGCTACTGGACACTGGTCAAACATCACATCTAGCTCTCACTCACCTTCCCAATTGTTCCGTGCAAATACGGACCCATTCAACAAGCCATCTTACTCACCATATTACTTCAATGGGCCAAATGTACTGAGCAAACTTACTTTATTAATACATGTAATATATATCCAGCTGTCGGCTTTCTATACAATGCTTTCTTCTTCCACTGTTTCAGCATTGTTAAATTTAAATGTGCATAGTACTACACTGTTATTATCGAGTGGCTTTATTCGTTGGACCTTGTGTTTTTTGGGTTTTTTTAAGCGGTATACCCCTTCCAATGTAATTTTCATATTGAATCCTTCCCCTTCTAACAAAGTGCATTCCCTAACATATCGTCTTTTCCCTTTGTTAACCGTTAAAGAGCATAAACAGGTCACTAACTGGACAGGAAATAAACACATTAACACAGCCCAAGGTATCATTAGGGAAATAGCAAAAACAGGCAGACTGAGTAAAGTGTCAATTTATCCGCCATGACTGCACTAAAACAAAAGCCTCGCTCTGAGTAGAACAATGGCGTCGTCTATTGGCCAGACTCCTGAATTTCCTCTTACTATGCAAAGCCTTTATCCAGCTTCAGATTGATTCCAAAGCAACCTCTGGGCCAAATGCGTTTTAAATTGATCTTGCTGAACATGTAAATTGATTCTAAATTGCTGTTTGGTCTACAGCTGCTCTCCCATACCGATCTTGATTTTAGCCAGGAATTATTCTAGCCCACACGAATAAAATGATCTATTAGTCTATTCGGTCTATTTTGGAGGAAAAAATATTGGAATTTAGTTTATAAAATACTTTAGTTTAAATCTGGTGTATGTCATGTGATGCATAGTTTCTCATACGTACGAATAAATGCACATGGATTAGTGTATTATCTCACTACAGATGAATAACGATATACCAAAAAGTGAAAAATGATATTATTCGACGCTGTAACATCATTCTTATTGAACGGCATTTTTATAATTTCCGCTCTTTGAAGTGAGTGTTCTTGTTTGAAACGAGACAGCACAATATTTGTCTTTTTGCGTGTGTTTAAAAATCAACAGTTGCTTGTCATAAGATCTTATCTAGGTTAACATCTGATGAGATTTTATTAGAGAGACTTGTCCGACTAATTAGACACCAGCTCATAAATAACATGCAGTTGGTTCCTTATCGTTGGTTAGATCTGATGTGCTATTATGATGCAAGTTTATTGAAATATGTGCACATGCAATGTGTGTGGATTTGTCATGATGTCCCCTTTACCTTATTTGACATGAGAATAATTACGGCTATGTAATAATCAGCTTAACAAAGAGTCATAAATCATACTTTTTTCGAAGCATTTTTTATTAAAAAAAAAGAGTTATTGTCTAGCGATATTGGTAATGATAATGATAATTATTTGGAAAACGGCAATGGATTGTCACGTGAACAGAGACAAGTTAGTCCAACTGCATGGCAGCTAGAGTGAATGACCTTGAGTGCATAGCATGAAATGTATGGTTGTACGTTTTGGGAACAATAGAATTTCACTTTTTGTTCGAGTGAAAGTTGCAGAGTAAAACGATCTTGTTCAGAAGATTAATTACAAATTATGATCTGGACACTTAGGTGGCATGCCCTACGATTTTTTTTATCTTTGATGTATCTGTAAAATTTGAAATACAAATACGGAGATTCAGTTCTTTTCGGTTAGCTTGAACACGCTCAGCTAGACCTAAGTGTGAAATAAAGTTGTGACGGATAGCCGGGATTAACGCTTACGTCAAACGTGACGAAATGTATGCTTGGACACAGTACATCCTATGTATGAGAAAACTGGAAGATATTTTGGACTCTGTAAATTGAATTGTCCTCAGTCCAAATGCTCAAAGACAAAGAAATAGATGTAGCATTGTTTTCATAATTTTGATATCAATATTTTTAACGGAACAAATTTCTTATATATTAGTTGCTTACTGTAAGTTAGGTAAGTATTGCTGTTTTAAATCTGCATGCCTTTTGTTGCCATCTACGCTGGCTGCGTCCTCGTACGTCCGCGCTCACAGTCAGCACATTACATTTACTTTAATATTCTAACTGTGTGTTCTTAATAAAATCTTTAAAAAAAAAGGATTTCATTGCCGTAAGGATATTATCATTAAAAAACACAAATATCAAAAATCATCTTCATTTTCGTGATTTAAACTAATCAGCCCCCACCACAAAATTTCCACTTTTTTATATTATATATTTTTATAATTTTAATTCTATAATTCATTTTTTATATCCCAAGCTACAACACAATATGGAAAGCACAACACTTATGATCCATCTCTGTAACCGAACAAGAATAATTTTCTGATGAAAATTGTATTATATATCAGACTTTAAGAGTGCAGATTTCAATCAGCTGTGAAGGATGAATAAAAAGAGCCGAAGAGTTGGGAATGAATAGGTGACATGTTTCTAAAGGCAGCCCAGGCAGGCAGTTCTGGGGCTGTTCTCCTATTGAAATGGCAGCTTCCATTCAAACATGCCCGCCGCTGTCTCAATAACCAACCTGAGTCGACTCAATAGGCAAGCCAGCTCCATCAGGTCTTTTATTATGAAGCCCCCGTTAGTTGCTGTAATAAATATTCACAAAAACTACATGTTTCACTTCCTGATTTCCACTCCAATTATGTAGTAGACTGCCACACATTTTGATATTTCGCTTTGCTGCAGATAGATTCGACATTTCGTTCAATTCACGTCTACGTTGAGGTGTGTGTGTGGGTTGGTTCAATCTGCGGAGAGAAATTAGCCTTTCCGATTGGGAAATCGACAACGTAACATGAATATTTTGTTACACGCTGTCATGTCGTGTTTATCTTTACGATTTTATTGAGAAAACAGAACACACCTTTGATTCGTATCTATTATTACACGTTGAGGTGTATCTGAACATGTCAAAAAAGCTATGTATGGGTACAAAAAAGGGTCTGCGCTGCCACGATCAATCTGAAGGGGTTTGCGTAAATTTTAGCTGCACGATTGTTAAAATAAAAACTACTTTACAAATCTTTGCCACGATGCCAACTGATTATTATCACTATGTTTCTAATAACAAAACTCTTTAAATACATTGCAAAGAGCTTATGATCTTTTTGACCTAATGTAAAATGACAAATCAGTTGGCCATGCCAAACAATGCATGATTACATACAATAGTAAGCGATTGTATTAGCTCCAATAAGCAATTGGTATAAACTGTAATGACTTTTTACATTGATCTGTGCCTGTAGAGGACTCCATCAACCGCACCAAGGAATATAGACAAGCAGTGTTCAATATCCACCATAATCATGTCACAGAGATGTTTACCTTCTATAGAAACATGTAACTTTCAATAAGCTAATGGATATCATGCTACCTATTGAAACTTCATTCCTTAATGTCTCTGGAGATCATATTTGTAATGACACATGAATATTGCCAATGGCTCTTAACATATTACATCCTAAATCTGGAAATAACGCTGACAATTGAAGCTGTCGCAAACGCATAGCAAAAATACCTGCAAGTCAGCTCGTGTTTAGTAAAAGGCTAATTAGAAAAAAAACCCTTGATGACATGGACTCGCATTACACATTAGTGTCTTAATGCATCCAGAACTTTTTCTTTAGGTTCTATCACATTTCTTTTTTAAAAAGTTGTGAATTAAAATCAAAATTAATTGACTTTTACGATTATTTGACACATCCGAGGATCAGATTTATTAAAATCTATGAGCTCGTGTTTATTATTCAGTGGTTGTGCCGAATTAGATTCCTGCATTATTTGGAAAGACTCATTCAGTTACTAGAGAAATTCCCTTGTCTTGGACCAAGGAATTCCCAATACCTTTCTCATTATGAGTCTCAATCTATGACATGTAACTATAAAAAGCAAATCAGGAACCATTCGGTTAACCTTCAGTTAACACATCATATGTACTGTTTTCATTCCTCATCCCTACATAATCCTCTCTCTCTTTCACTCTATCTCTGTCTCTCTGTCTCTGTCTCTCTGAAGTTTCTTCAGTTTCGGGAATTCCTCACACATGTTGGATTCATGAGCAGCTGTTGATGACTTAAACATGACCATTGTAGGAGAGCTCTCTAAACGCCTTTTACATGCTATTAACTGCATCAGTGCTTGCAGTTCTGTGTTCCTCTGCATACCAACAAGCATGCCAGCCTCAAGGCAAAGACAGATCAGAAGAGAAGGCAACCCCCGTTACAAGTGGGGCTAATTTCATAATACTTGCCTACTACACAGGTCTTGTAGTAGTTAGATTCTGCACTTGATTACTCTAAGGCAGCATAAATATTTCTCCCATCCACTACAGCTCATTTCAGAACTCTGTAAACACTAAGTCAATAGTCCTTGTACGAGTCATCTACATTCCCACTTCGTTATTGCCTACATAAAAGCATGTCACTTCTTTTCCCCAGTATCACTTGAAAGACATTCCTTAAAGGCCCATCCATGTTGCTTAATCACATAAAAAGAACTGCCTACAACTATATTTCTAGTACTACAATTAGAAAATGAAATTCATGCTAAGTAGGCCTTTATCTATAATTTAACACTTCTACGTGTGATTTGTTAGAAAATTTTCTCAAGAAGGAAATAATATTGAATAACCTACATAGTTTTATGGCATCTATTTTAATGCATGATTTATGTACCATATGGATTGTTGGATCAATGGAGTTTGATGCCAGAGGTAAAATTATCACAAATATTGCGACTTGACTGGCAAAGACATTTTCTGTCGCTTTTCGTCACGGCCGGTCAAACACAGCGATCGAAAACGTTACCGAGTAATATCATCATAACGTGCAGCTACGGCCAAAGTTGTCGAACCTTGTGCAAAATTTAGCAACAAGCCTCGGTTTCTCTAAATATCCGCAAGCCTCTGCTGCCACAACCCAAGATGAACAAATAAGAATGATTTGTATATTTGTAGTGGGATATCTAACAGCTCTAATGTTTTATTTTCGTGCCTTTTATAGTTTTCCTGTCCAGCATAAAGACTGAGAACTCACGTATTGAACCTCAAAGGACAATCTTGTCACCTTTGGGTCTGCTCAATACATACATTACACATACTTCTATATTGTCTATTCAAATACATCTAAGCAAAACAGCGCAGTCCATCCTTGCTGAAAACTCAACACTTGAAGAAAAAATATAATCGCGTTTATGCCGAACAAAAGCGTTGTGTGCAAAGTTACATGTACCTTGTGCGGAAGACAAACATTTTCTTTCACACTAGCAGCTAAGATCGTGAGTTTCAAAGGTTTTGTTTTGACCTGACTAAAAGTTAGCCCAGATATATATCTGAAAAAGTGCTCAAGAAAAAAGAGAGGCGTTTTTGTCACAACTTTTCTCTGTCTTTCTTTCGATCTCTAAAGATGTAACGGCTTTAAATTTACTTTGAAATAATGATCTAATTTTTGGTTAAAAGTTATATTGAATTATGCATGAATATCTGTTTGTTATTGTGCATGCTAGTATTTTATGAGTTTCTTTTGCCATTAAAAAGTACATGTAATGTCATGCTAAATAATAGTTTGACAATAAGACGAATCAATTAAAGACCAGTGTATCGATTGCTGTGTAAGTATAGAATGTTACATTTTACGATAAAACTAATGAATCGTGAGCGCTCTGTTAATGGATCAAGAAATATATTTGCTGGACATGGAGTTTGAAATACTGTGTTAGAAGGAATTAATAATTAAGCATTCAGTTTCTAAAATAATCATTACTAGTCAAGTAATTTATTTCAACAAAACGAATGTCCAACGCGCAGAATTACATGTTGATTTGCCGTTGAAGGAAAAATTAGACTGTGCGTTTGTGAGTCAAATAAGATATCCTATTGATAATGTGACAAGACAACAACTGAATACATTGTAATTTTTAAAAATAGACTTTGTAATGCATCAGTGAAGATTAGAACATAATCAGGAGATCACAATTTGAACGTGGCATAAATGACAGGATTGCGTGCGTTTCCAATCGCTCTAAACTAATCAATGTGTTAGCGTGTTTGTTAATTGCTTAGGATAGAGCCTGATCGAGAGGAAAACCAAGGTATTACCATATTAAGCCATGGAGGTGCCAACGTTGGCCCTGTATTGCTCATTGCACCGTATTGCTCATTGCGAATATGCATGTCTTTAGTTAACACTTCAACATAAGATCACTGAGTACAAAGATACCAACTTTTACCAGCATCATACTTGTACCTAATCTGTCATAAAGAGTGCAATTTACTCTATTGGTGTAAAGCTAAAGATTTGTACTATCCTCACATTCATACATATGTGACGTACGCCTGCTGCGTACTGTTAATATTGTGAGCGCCGAGGTTAACTACTCTTTCCAGCCCTCCACTGGCTGTGGTGAAAGGGGCGATCCCGCTCTAGTGTCTTACTCTAGGGTGTGGTGCCGCCACTGGCATGGTCACCACTTGCAACCAAATTAGTTACTAATGCAATGAGGGTGGAAGCTATGGCTGCCACACAGACAAATGAGGCTAAGGCAAAAGGGCAATGATTGAACACCACCAGGGGAGTGGCTGCTTGGGGAATCAAGGATGTGCTGGTGATCCTTCTCCTAGCAACTCTAGCTAGTCAAAGGCGAGGAAGGCATGTGCTGTTTTAAAGGGATGGCGGGGTGACATCACCCCCTTGGTGATGTCACAATGGTGATGTAGATGACATAATGTCATTCGAGTGATGTCAGGTTGAATATAGCCCGTGCACATGCGCACTGATGGTAACTGGGCAGGGAAGCTAAAAATAGGTTATACTGGTCTAGTGTAGCTGGGTCATCACCGGGATGGTGGTATCCCTATGAACACTGCTCACCTAACAGTGTCAGCAGGGCAGTCACCACACAGGTGGCTGTCATGCAGGTGTTGTCAATTAGAGGCATCAGCTGGGCATAGTCACGTGACTGAAACTTGGGCCAGAAAAATGTGGGGAGGATCCCCAGCACATCACACTCTCCCCCAGGCAACCGTGCCCATCCTCAGGTGTGCTTTATTGTAAAACAATCTGAAATAGTTACATGAAAACACAAGAGGAACAATGGTATAAAATCTTAAGCTATAACAAGTTACAAAGAGCAAGTTACAATAAGTTACTATAAGTTATGAAACAGTAAGTATAAATTGACAATACAATAGCAGCATCTCCAGTCATGGCTGTACTCCTGATGGTGTGGCCAAATGGTAAGGCACAGTTATGCTGCTGTGGCACTGGCTCTATTCATCACCCTTGCTTCACTCGAAGTTGGTTCTCTTACATGGGGAAATCACTGTGGATGCTGATGTTGTCATCATCATTCATGGGTTCGACACCCTCCAGTGGTGGCAGTTCCACAGTCAAGGATTGGGTCGGCAGGTTCAGAGTCATTGCCACATCTTTTATGGTGAGCCAAGAGGAGTGCTGAAACCCGGGTAGTGTGGGCCCGACATCTGAATAGCATCCTGACTCTGAGGAGTCAGTGGGGGCATTCATCGATGATGGGGCCAGAGGAGCCTTGCTGGGGCCAGTGACCCATTCAAGTATATTTGGTAGGGGTTCACCCTCTTCCAGCAATTCTTCTGTCAGATTCTGTGAATCTGTCTGGGCAGGGCTCAGCTCAGTAACCACTTTTGGTGGGAATCCTGGTGGTGGGGGTAAGTGCTTTCCCCCTGGGACCATCCCAGATAACTCATGGGAATGCATGGAGGCTGCCATAGGTATGTAGCTGGCACCCTGCTCTGCACCCCTGGCCTGGGCACCTCCAATGATGGCTGAGGTCACTGGTTTGCCTCTGCCAATGCCACTTCTGATGTGGTCAGCAATCTGTTGGCCCAGCCAAGTCCTGGCCATGGGGTTTTCTTAGTCCTGTACAAGTCGGCATAGACTGCCCTGCTGGCATTGAAGTGTTTAATCCCTCTTAGTAGGCCACAGCTACTCCTTGGGTTTGGATTGTTGAAACAGTGAATGAGGTGATCCACATCCAAAGGCAGGATGGGACTCATGCAGTTTACAAATTCTCAGACACAGGCTGGGAGCTTCTTCCAGATGATGTAGTCCTCCAAGCTGAAGTCACTAGCCCACAGGAGTGTGGCCCCAAAGAGAGCAAGCCTGTGCTTATCTCTCATGGGTGCAGACCGGATATCGGTATGTCCCAGTTCGTCAAACTTATCTGGCAGGAATTCGTGGCACTTCAGCTGGGGGAGGCTCTGGTGGACAGAAGATGGGCAGCTTCCCGTAGAAGTGCTCACAGCTCCTGGGCATTGCCCACACCAGTCACAGACATGCAGCCAGTTCCCAATACAGGGTAGGGCACACTGGGCAGAGTTCCTCATTCCATTCAGGTACAGGGAGGTCCTCCAGCTTGATCTTATGTAGCCAGTAGGCCAGCCACTCCTCTGGATCCACAGCAGGGTTGAGTGGCCTCTGTCACACCCGTTTCACTGGCCGGGATACCCTAGCTCTTCTTTCTTCCTGCCTGCTCTTGCCGCAATGCCTTGGCTAAGGAGTATGCCCCTCCATCAGGCCACCAGTCTGCCCACATCCTTTGCCCCACATCCACACCCTCAGCACAGCCATGGGAGGAGGAGGTCACCTCTGGGCAAGGGGCAGCTTGGGGGATGGCACCACCTTGGGTGGCTAGCCTACAGGCCTGGACAGCTTCTTAAGGCACTGGGGTCAGCATCCTCCTTCCTACTTCTGGCATGGGAGGCCCTGGTGGTGCCTGGCTCTTCTTCATCTACCACAATCCTAATGTCTTTGAATCTTCTTCTCTCATCCTGGCAATGGCACAGCTTTCCCAGCATGTCTCTGACAGACATCACCAGGAAATAGTCCTTATGGCCCCACATCTTTTGCAGCATGTCCCTCCATGATGAGCTTCTCCTCACTGCCTCAAGCAGGTTTGGCCTCTAACTGTGCAAGGTTGGGCAGGAGCTCCAGCACCTGTGGTTTCACCCTGAATATCAAAGGTTTGTCAATCCCCACTGGTGCATCTCCAGCCTCATCTGGTGGCAACTCAAACATGGTTCCCATCACACTTCAGGCTGACAGTCATGTGTTTGACATTAATGGGGCCAGTGGGGTCACCCAAGGTGGGGTCACTGGGGCACCACCAAGTCTTTGGAGTACACTCACCTGGCAGGGGGTGTTTGGTGCCAAGCCCTCCCTGGAAGTGGGTTGTCCACTGTCAAGATACACTTGGTAGGAAGGCACCTGGTGACCCAGTCTTTGGGCCTCATCAGCCCAAACCTCAAGGCACCCTAGAAGGTGGGACCTTTTCTTCTCTGCAACATAAGCATCACCCAGTTCAAGGGACTCCATCAAGGAACAGAGGTCCCCAGCATGACCTGTGGCATCATATACTATCTGCACGAACTGGTGCACCACTGTAGTGGCAATGCCGTTGCCAACATCTCCTTCCCCAGCCTGCACCACTCATTCCACAGTAAGGAGATCTGCAGGGTGGTTCTGGCATAGACATCTTCCCTGGCCTGCAAGCACTTTGTCTCAAAGTTGCACTGGCATGAGATATTGATGTAGGATTGGGGGATGTTAGGGCCAGTGCTTCATGGGGGAAGCCTGCTGGGCCAGCTCTGCCCAAGTGATGTCACAAGTACACTGGTACTCTGAATACAGCAAGCAGTCATGTAACAACACCAGTTGTCCTGCAGGGTTAGGACAGCACCGGGTGTGCTCTACAACCATCTGAGCTATGTCAGTGTTGCATTGAGGGTGCTCCACCTCAGGGAGGGGAGCAGCCCAGGCTCCCATGGTCCCTGCCATTGGGGCACCCACCATGCAAGCAGCACCAGGGTCAGAGGCCACCTCAAGTAACTCAAAGAGGAATGCTGCCATGGCTATACATTCATCATGAATGCTGCTATGCAACTGATGGGAGGGGGTCCTGTAGGGGGGGTTTATACCCTTTGGTGATGTCATAATGACATCATTTCACCTCATTTTGATTTCACACCAATTGAGGTCATGTGAAAGGCTTTTCTCATCATTAGCAGCTTGGATTTCAGGGAGTCAACATGCCACAGGGTCCTGACCCTAAAACTCAGGTAAGCTGCCATCAGGGCATTAGCTTCTCTGGCCACCACCTTCCAGGTGGCCTGCATGGTGGCAGCTGCCTAACAGCACTGCCCATCAATTTCCAGCCATTGTGGCCATGCCAGCTGGGCCATGCCAGGCCGGCCACACCAGCCTGGTGCTGCCTTCATGGTTTTCCATCCCAGCAGATGCCAGGGCATGGCCCTCTCCCCCAGGCTACTCATGTATCCCTCCATCTCTATTGTAGGATGGCAAAAGTCAGAAGACTCCATGACACCCGCAAGAAGAGGAGAAGACCAATGATCTACCAGAGGGGAGCCCGCATCCACCAGGCAACAGCACAGGTGGGAGCCCAGATGGGGGCCTGGACAGTGGCTCACAGATTGTGCCAGAGCCCAATGGCCTTGCAATTGACCCAGAGAGTGCCATGGAGGCCAATCAGTCACACCACGGCAAGATGACTGCACATGGTGGTACTCAACCACATCATGAGGACAGCAAGGCAGTGGATGAGTTGGATACCTCCACCACTGGAGGGGTGCCATGATCCAGCCCAACTCCTGATCCTACTCACACCTGGCACTACTACTGTGGTCACCTGGAGAGGTTGACAAACCTCTGATACACCTCTGGGGTGAGGGCATGGACATCCTTCAGGATGTACACATGCTGCCCATGGAGGCATGCTCTGAGGGCATTGTGCACCAGTTGATTGTCCGAGGTTTCTTTGGCCAGTACACCCGGCCTGATTGTGCCCCACCAGCACCCAAGTTGGTGCCACAGGTGGCTCTACTGATGACTACCACAGCTCCAGACCCACCAATGAGGGAGCCTGGTGAACCCTGTGTATTATGTATGGCCTGAGTGTTCATGTTCGACCAACAAGAGACCATATCCATTGAGAAGGCCATGTAAAAGCTCCAGGCCAACAGGATCAGGAGAGGAGCTGAAGTTTGTTGTTTCGTACATGTTGACAATGAAACCACAGCAGGGCCCTGGCCTCATAACATGGGTAGTGGGGCACCCATCACCCTCCTGGCCTACTTTGTGGGGGAAGACAGCACCAGAAAGATTCACCACCCTTCAGGCCTAATGGCCTTGCTTGCCCTGAAGCATCTTCTTCTAACAGGGGATGGCTGGGCTATCCTCCCTTTTGACACATTCACCCAAGAAGAGGAGCCTTGCTGTGAGAATATCAGAAGCACCTTCATCTGGCTGGACCACCCCATCAGAGTCAACTCTTTCACCAT
>JBCAUI010049889.1:0-20691 GCA_038406195.1 Haplosyllis anthogorgicola | reverse complement strand
TTCAAAGAAAAAAACAAATATGGCTGCCAATTTGAGAATAATGGTCATAGCAACATAATTTTTGCTAGGCTTTGAGACAGGACATAGGTGCCTATGTGTGTAAGATATGAAGTCTCTATGATCAGTAGTGTGCTCAGGGCAGCTGTGCACAGACGACGGATGACGGACAATTCATGATTCTATAGGCTCTTTGGCAATTATGCCAAATGAGCCAAAAACTGCATTGCTCTTTATTCAAAACAAACGTTGGAATGGTTGAAAAATGTAGCGGACGTGATTGATTAAAGTCGATCTACCATAATCATGTGTAACTTTGTTATACCCGTGTACATGTACGTTCATTCTCCGATGTTTAAAGGTACGTGATGTAATTCATTCAATTTTAAAATACTGGCAACAAATAAATACAACTACATGTTAAATTTCTTTTCTATTGCCTGGCCCAAATAACGTAACTGGGGTACACGTGCCTGTATTTAAGGATGTTCCATCAAATTTTGAAAAGGTTTAGTCTTCTTAATTGCAGCCAATTTTCATCTTGCCCACGGGTATAACTTTTTTTTTCAAAATGCAGAAACCTTCACAAATCACATTGTTCTTTTACAAATGAGAACTATGGTAGCGAAAGATTTCATAAAATACTTTTTAAGAAAGAAAATGAACCCCGATTCGAGGAGAAAACAACCTTTATGGTAGTTTGACTTCAAATAACACCATGAACAATGAAGCGAATGAAATCAGCAGCTATCACCTATAATAACTTCTATGATGATATTTAATGATGACCCTCCTCTGTTTGACGAAGCGGTACATTAAGTACATGAGTCCGAACATTGTTATAAGTAACAGCAAGTAGGCTTTACCTATGTTGTTCGAGTTTTGAGCATTTGTTAGGTGAGGTAAATTCCCTGTTTCAGGTTTTCCTACAGTCTTTTTCTGAGGATAAACATTTCCGTGTCTACTTTCTTGTGCTAAGCCTGCTAATTTTTCCTCCTCTTCCTCATTTTCGTCTTTATTTACATAATAGTTATATCCCTGATCGGCATCATCATTTGTCTCTCGCCCATCAAAGTTTCTATGCTGCAGATCAGGAATATGTAATCCATGAACATTTTGGCCCTTTAATTTTGGCTTATTTCCCTTCTCATCTTCGTTATTAACTAATTCCTCCTCATCTAGGTATTGTTCATATTCATGGTCATCACCTCGACCTTTGACCCCGTCCTGTAAATTCAGGTCAATGTGTCTTTGAAACTTTGGGTTGATATGTGCTTGATTTTGAGCAGCTAGTTTTTCATTTTCATCATAATTATCATCGTCGTATTTGTCACCATCTTCGTCATTGTTCTCGTTTTCGTTGTCTTTGTTACCCAGATAATTTCCATTATCCTCATCACCGTCCTTGTCATCGTAGTCATCTTCATCATAATTTTCATTGCCTTCATTCTTCTCATCATTGGGATCAATGTGAATCGTTTCATCATTTTCGTCTGTGATTTGGTTTTTATTAGGTTGTTCAATTGCTTGATCAGGAATTTCTATTTCCTCTTCATGCTGTCCCAGATCATCATCTACATCCCCTGCCCCCTCGTCTCTCTCATCATTAAACCCATCAGCATCTCTTTTCATCAGATCAAGCGGAGGTTTGATTTGGCCCAAAACACCATTTGCGCCAATCTCTCTCTCATTCTGCTGTGCCATAAACACCCCATTATTGTTATCTGGCTGGTTATGACCAAATTGGTGAGCATGACCTCCGGTGGAGTGCAGCATGTAGTTCATACCGTCTATCTGAACAAACTGTTGGTACTCGTCTGGTCCGGGGTTGATCATGAAGCGCAGATACTGACTCAGTGCTCCTGCTGCAACAGCCGTTTTGTGTGATAAGCATCCCACTGCAATGATCGAAAGACGAATCATATCCACCGCACAACAAAATTTGCATCACTTATTGCTTTTTAAAAGGTCTTTAGGCATTTAATGTACATTGTAGTGACCGGTGGTTTGGGGTGATGTGATCTACAATTTATCTTACCAATCATTCATTGAGCATTCCTTGCCGAACAACAGGGAACTTATTGTATTGGTAATATTTTAATTAAAAGTGGAAAACAATGTTGAAATTTATGTATAATGTTTAAACACTGATCAAATAAGGCTGGGGGAATGATCGAATAAGGCTGGGGGAATTGTAGATGTACATTTAATTATGCATTTGTAATCTCATATCAGTATAATAAAGATATTGTTATCTTATCTTACTGGGACCGGAAACTCGAGGCACAACATTCTGTTGTGCAGTAGGCCTATCTGTACACATAGAATGAAACAAGACGTTACATATCAACGCTAGAAAATGTTTCTGATATATAACTTACGTCCGAGGTCTTTCTCGACTAGAAGTTTTCTCAGCAAAATTCTGTCGTCCTGATAATCTCGTGACTTCTTCTGATCAAACGGACGTTGCCATTGCTGCGGATCAAGCAGATCGGCCCCTTGTTGCTCACGCAGATTTGGCGTAACAGAAGGCGCCCGAGCTCCCACACCTGCGACGGAGTTTTGGCCTGCTCCTAATGGTCCTGGACCTGGACCTCCAAAGTTATTTTGCCCCATAATTTGACCACCCATATTTTGGTTTGGATCTGCTTGCACTTGAGCTCCTTGATTAAGAAACGCGTTGTTTTGGGGTATATTGCCACCAATGCTATCTCTATTTTGATTGGGTAGGCCCTGAAAATTATTTGGAAAGTTTTGCTGGTTTGCATTTTGATTTATTCCAAAATTAGCATCTCTGCCTTGCTGCTGTTGTTGCTGTTGCTGCACGTTCCCAAATTCTTCATTTGCCTTAAAATGCAAGTCATGCAAAGGAAGTGCTTGTCCTGCGCCAACATTAACTATATTATTCAACTGCTGAGCGTTATTTGCAGAAATATTCGTCATTTTCATTTGTAGCTTATTTTTCAAGCCCACGGCTTGTTGCACGACCACATTGTTACTCATCCCAACAGGAGCTACATTTCGCAATACATTATTTCTATCTTGCTGCGCACCAATATTAATGTCCTGTGGCCGAAACTGCAGATCATCAGGTCTAATGTTTCCAGCATCATTCCTATTACTTAGATCGTTTGGTCTCACATTATTGTCAGGTTGAATACGTTTATATAAATTTGGAACCATATTCTGGTTATTTACACTTTCCGAGTTGTCATACACGTAGTTAGATTTGTCCTGTATGTTGTACTTCTTTCCGAAATCAGACAATTTCATCTGACCGTAACAGCCGTTTGGTTTCTGCCACTGCAGGATTTGCTTCAACCAGTCAATGTGCAGAAATTCCATAAACCCGATTACAGGGCACACAAACTCTGGAAACAAACGTACGTATATTAGCCTGTATGTGGTGGGAAAATGACATGTAAAATGAAATGACACGACTATGATATTTTTTTCATTCGCTTAATAGGTTGTGAAGCATTGATGAGAACCAGGATTTCTATCATTTTCTTTCGGCCAAAATCTTCATGGTAACATACTACACACATCCATGGTCCTCGCTAGGATCCATCGTTTCTTTTGCTAACAAACAGACCTGCCCTTCCCCAGACATGGTAAAAAAACCCTCCCCAAAAGAAAATAATAAACTAGTGGTGCACGGGATAAAGAACGAGATTGGTAGTGCTTGACTACTTCCTGCCTGGTTTGCAAAGATTGCAAAAATAATTTGTAAATAAGACATGTTCATCCCCACTTATGGGGCAATATGTAATCTAAAACCAGACTGATGCCAATAGTGCAGGGCTTTACCTTCTTCCATGAAGAGGTCCTGATACATAGGGATGATCTCTCCCTTTACGGACAGGATTTGTTGCTGCACCTCCAGGTAATGGTTACTGCAGAATTCCTTCTGTATCTGGTCGATCCCTCCGGAATCACCACGCGCAGCTAAGAAATCTTCTAACTTTGGTTTACAGCCGGTCTTTCAACGATAAAAAGAACATTATTAAATGATAATGCATGACTATTGACGTTATTATACATTTAAAGTACTTGCCACAAATGACATTTCCTACAGTCGTAAAGTTCACTTCCGCTCGTATCTACTCATACTCCAAGTGCTGCATGTGTATTATGTGCGTGTACAATTTCTATTTCAAAGATATCGGCTTGAGTTTTCTTCCTAAGAATTCAATCTTTCGTAAAGTTCTACATTTTGATACTTATGTGGTAAAAACTTCGGCAAATTATATTAAAACACGTATTTTACAAAGTTGGCTTGAATTTTGTTTTAAGAGTTAACTTCTTTCAAAAGTATCAAATTATGCAATAAACCATCAGTAGAAATGTTTCAGCAGAGATCAAAAGCATGAGAGCACTGCACTAAACAGGGTACGCAGAATAAGCTGCTAAAATTGTGTATCTATTATCACATACTCAAATCGTTTTAACGTATCCTGTTTTCCTTTAATACCCTTAGGCTTTTTTTTATTTAATTGTTTGGATTACATTTCCCGCCGCACTTTGAAATCGGGATTTCAAAAAAAACCAAAACTCATTTGAGGTTGAAACATGATGCGCACGGCAAGATTTTTGCATTGTAACGAGTTCCGTCAGGAGACGATTGAGAAATATTAAATATTTTATCGATATTTATAAACAGTTTGGCTTTCTTGGGACCAAGTTCAATTTTTATTTTTATTTTTTTTCCGATCGCCGCACTTTAAAAATCCTTTAAGTGCAAGGTAATCCAAATGATAAAAAAAATGGTCTTACCTGTTCTGCTAGCATGGTGTACAGCAGCTGGTGCGTAACGTGATACTCCACTTTGCCCCGCGCCAGCATACCCTCCAGACAATCGTTTGTAATAACACATCGCCTGCTGTCATTTCGTCCCGTACCCATCAACTGTCCCATACAAGTGTCACTGAAATCCTCATCAAACATGCCGTCTTTTGCTGCAAGTACAAAAATGTAAGCAACTTCAATGTTGTTATTGTTATGTGTCATCTTTAAATTCGGAGTAACTTCAATCATAAGGAAAATAATAAGGATTAATATTTACACAAACAATAAATGTTAATTTTATTATTCAATGAAGGGGATGATTTAAGAATGTTGTAAATTGCATGCGATAGAAAATTTATGAAGCTAATTTTATGGAGATACTTTGCACATAGTTGACTGGGAAAAGCACAATTTATAATTCGAGGTGGGAAATTGTCTGATGTAAGCTGATGTATGATGCTTTTATTTGGGCACATGTTAAATTCCTGGTGAAATTCATACATTATTCATCAAACACATTTCCATTGTACGATTTTAATGCTTACAAACCACTTCTAAGTCAATCGTAAATCAAGGTCACGCCACTTTTGACTTTAGTAGAATCAGTCCATATTTTTTTCTTTTCATTTATTGCTTACGCTGTAAATTTGTGTAACAAAGACCTTTAACACACAGCACTATGTCAACCTCTCGACTTAAAATTCAATGTCCATCTTTTTAATTTTAAGGTGTGCATAAAAAAAATGGAGCCTCTATTGAATTTGGATAAATAGAACGTGTGATCAACTACACGTCCAGGACTGCAATGAAAATGAACAAATATGGCTGTTAAAAACTACACATGCAGACACCGTGTACGAAGACACAACATTATGTACACATATTGAATTATAAGAAAGGTTAGCCGAGTAAAATAGACCATTATGTTCTAGTGTTGCATTTAATAACCAACGCTGTAGCAATCACAATGGAATACAATCCCAGTGACATATATCAATGTTATTTCCTTTTTGCTGAACTGTATTGTTTACATTCATTGTCCTAAAAATCTTTGGTTCGGGGACGCCTTTATTTATCCCAAGTTAGAATCTTGACATTGAATGCTGGTTAAGAAGTGTCAACGTGTAATTTTCCAGTACTGCTAGGTTATTTTCATAAGTTACAAATAATGTACAAGGTTCAAGTTCTTACAAATGAAATATCTGACTTAAAGATGGAAGAAACCTTTTTAAATAAGTTCTTGCTTTCCTTTTTAAAAATGATGCTTCAACTGAAATATATTCATGTGAGTGGAAACACCTTGATGACTGACACGCCAATGCACAAATGCGCTTCACATATAACATTAGATTTTTTTTCTTTTCATAGATTCTCTTGATGGTACCAGTAAAACATGTAGACAAAAAGGTTCTAAATGCCTGAATAACTCTACAGTACACGTCCAATCCTCTATAATGTTGCGAAACGCTATCGTCTGTCAGTATGTCGAGTTTAGAAATTGCCAAACTTTTTTACCGCCAAATGAGTACGCAAATGCAAAGATTTGGTGTTCATTACAATTTCACGTTTAATCAACAAACATTACTGTAAGAGGTGTATCCTATCAAACAATGTTTATCCACAATTCTTTGCATTCACGAACGTTAAATGAAGGTCGTGACTAAAAATGACCAATAATATTATACTCATGACGCAAAACCTCGTAAAATAACATTCTTAAACAATAACTTGCATCCCTTGCGTGTTTTGGTAAAATGTTTTATTTGTTCCCTGGAAGCTAAGTTTTGTGGACAAGATTTCTGCATCAAAGTTTGTCTTTGAACAGGAGATAAATCCGCTATGTGACTGGAGACGAAATCGTCGTTTCTCTCACAAATAAATGCCTGCGTTTATACATAATTTAGATCTTTGATATTACATGTATCTGAAGGTCAAATTAGACAAATATTACAAAAAATGTTGAAGTTTTCAGTTTCTCGACCTTCTTCGTTAGTACTTAGGTCTAATACACACAATGGGCGAATCCAGATTAATCATGACGACCCCAGTTGAATCTACGCAGGTAGGTTCCAGTTTTGTCACACTTCATTTGATACAACTACAGTAGAACTCCTCTTGGAAGGGCACCCTTTTGAAAGGGCACTCTAGTTATACGGGCAATTTTCATTCAAGTATTTTACATTTACTAGTATTTCATGTTTATTTTAAGGACACCCTGTTATAAGGGCAAAAGATACACAAAATTTTCTCATAAAACAATAATTTTTTTCAAATATTTACTGGATAAGGGTACGAACAATAAGTTAAACTAGTTTACACAATGATAATTGTTGGCAGAATGACCACAGTTGTTCCAAAAAATATCTACAAATATATTGTATTTTAATATCAATAGGGGTAACTAGTAAAACCCGCTGGGAACCCAGCGATAAAGCCCCACCCTTTGCCGCGTCACGTTACGTTGCGTTGCGTCACATCACCATCTACGTCATCACTTTCTGTGTGGACTGAGCACCATGGCCCGGCTTAGTAATTAGATTCTTCATAAAAGCATGTTCGTTTTGGAAACCTGTTTTGTGACTTTTAAATGGGAGTATGAATACCTTTTTGAGAGGGCACTCCAGTTTTACGGGCAATTTACCTTCAAATTTTTACTGCCCTTTCAAGTACCATGATTGGTATCAAGATGCGAGCTCTGATAACCAATTCACCTGAAAATTTCCTGACTATGGTTGAGTCTCTATTTGCCGACCTGCCAATACCCGGCCACCCTCTCATGACCAGCCATGTGCATTTGTTTGAGTGAATATTACTCGCAAATGTGGTTAAGTCTCCATTGACCAGCCACCCTCTTATATATGTGCTATGAACCAGGATCAGAGTCTCTATTTACCATCCACTTATGAACTTCTCAATTTTTTAAATTATAGTTTTAATAATTAACAAAGATGTAAGAGAAGATAACGAAAATTAAGTTATTATCCATCAGTAATTTTTGAGTTCGCAGGATGTAACAGATGTAACACGTACTTCCCAGAATATATTAACATAACTCTTTTAACCTAGTTAATTTATTTTTCATGTATTCAAATTCAAACTCATAATAATTAGACAGCACTGTTGATAAAATACTCAGACACATATCATATATCATATATCACATATCATATCGGGCCATTTCCCAAATATTTCTGGTGGTTCGGTAATTAGAGACTACTTCAGCCATTACATCAGCTATCTCCTGCTTTTTCACTACTGTAAGGAACTTCTACAATCCAATAGTGATGTATTGTCAAAATGCATTTATGCGGAGAAAGGAAATGTAAAAGGGAAGTGTTATGAAACTATAGCCACTTCACTGCCAGTCAATGATGTATGTAAACATCACTCAGAGGAAACGGCAGGAGCTGCCCTTTTACATGTGGCCCCATGTCGGCGTGACAAATCAAATTATGTCATATGTAGCTTCAAGCACTGTATAATGGCTTGTTGTGCGCTCAGATCCAATTTGTTCCAGGTCTATTGTGCTTTTGTGATAAGAACTTTGGCATTTTAGCCGTCTCTGCGCAAACTGGTCCACGGTGGTTGCTCATGTTGCTGCAGTAGGCTTGTCTCAACTGAAACATTTATCGGATGTTTTATCTGGTGTTTATGTAGCAATACAGTAAAATCTGAATTCGACGAACTCTCCATTTTTTGTTACAAAATGTATGTGGATAACAGTAGGTTCGCCAAATGGAGTATAAAATACTAAGTAAAGATCAATTCGGTGATTAAAAATTAGTACGTGGATGACAGTAGTTCGCCCAATGGTTAGTACGCCCAATGTAGTTCATAAACCCATTTCTAGGGAAGACGACTTAAAATTTGCCATTACAATGTTATTGTTTTAAAGGTGATAAATGCCGTTGATAGAAAATTAATCAAAATAAGATGTATTTTGGTCAGAAAGCTTGATACTTCCAACTTATTTAATTTTAAACAAAAATAAAGATAAACTTCGGTTTTTAGCAACGTCCATTCAATAAAGTTCAAGAACAAAGTAGCAAGATGCATTCTGTTTCAATTGAGACAAGCCTATTGTTTTATTGACATTTCGTTGTGTAACAATCATTTGTCAGTTGCTGTTGTGACAAGCCTATTGTTTCATAGACATTTCATTGTGTAACATTCATTTGTCAGCTACTACTGAGACAAGCCTATTGTTTCATTGACATTTCGTTGTGTAACAATCATTTATCAGCTACTAACGTACTAACATTAAAACATGAAGAAAGTGAAGAACACCTGCTGAGCACAAACGTCTGTCCCTACGTCTGGTGTGTCAAATGACTGCTGCGATACAAGATGAATTTAACACACAGCAACATTATAGCCAAGAAATCTGGATGTACAGCAGTTTTCTCATTTGGAACTAATTTGAATATTTTGGGGGAATATATAACTAAGTTGAGTACGTTATTTAAAGAAAAGCAGAAACGCGGGCGACGCCTTGGCAATCAACAAACCACTTTAAAATAAATTGTAGGTTTCAAGCTAAAACTGCTTCTAATTCAACCATCCTGTGAGAAATTCTTCTTTTCTCGTAACATGAGTAAAGAGATCTTTTCTTTTCATAATCGACAGCTTTATAACAATAATGACATTTTACTGGTACATTTGCGTTAAAATTAATTGTACATGCTTAATTGTGCGATGTATCTTTTTACTGCACAGAATAATTTTAAATTTCAATTAATCTGGGATTCCTTCCGCATTACTGCATTTTACCTTGCCTTTAGAAAGCCGTTTTAAATTAATCACGCGATTGTCAAATTAATGGGAAAATTTTTTTAAAGTTGAGCCTCTTTTATGTTAAGGATTTCCTGTCCAATGAAAGCGATATTTAAATGTTCGTTTGTGAAACTGGGAATTAGATGTAAGCGAATTTAACTTCTACATAAAAGTAGACTCTTTAGCAATACAAAGTGCCAAATTACATACATTTTGGCAACGTCATTTTAACATTTACGGAAAAACCAAGAACACTAAGAAAAACTATTCAATTTGAATTAGAATCGAGAACAAAGTGTAATCAAATATAAAATGTTCACTTTTGTTTTATGATACCACTTAATGGAGTCACTGACAGCTCTGTTGTGAACTCTAGGTGCACTGGGATTCGAATCTTCCCAGCTGAAACAATTTGTTCAACTAGAAGAAGGGGGGGGGGGCTAACGCTTCTGTTTTAAAATTAAATAATGCAGTATATTGCCGATATAAATTTCACATGCACAATTATTTCAATTACATGCACATATTTCAATCTGAAAATATGCACGTCGTCGCAGTGGTCAAGAAGGTCAACAACTGCTACATGTACCTGGAGTTCCCTTGTCCCCTTCTTCTGTTTAGTGTCTTAAGTGGCATGCTACATGTAGCGTTACTGGGCTAGTACGAACATCAATTATGGACACAAAGAGACCACTTTACGAACTAGACATGAGTCTGTAGTTCTAACGTACAACTATCCGTCTGCATGTCCTGCCAGAATCGGGCAATTGGTTTGGCGGCATTTCTTTTTGTTGCTGAGACTTTCGGCAGTAACTGTTGGACTGTTCCTTTTACGTAGATTAGTTAAGTGCACTGAGTTGATAACAATCAGTTTCTTGTCTGCAATTCGGAGCAGAAAGTAAAATCTCAAGGCGAAGAACTCCAGACCAGATCACCAACTCTACCCATGGCTTCTCTGAATCTCCTATTAACGGAAAAGCTGCAAAAGAATGAAACAATACCTATAGCTAAAGATAACGAGTGGGGAACGCACAGTCACACAAATGTGCTTTCCCAGACGTCAATATGCTTGTCTGTTAACAATTGGTGTTTGTTGCTTATTAGTGTAATTGATAAAAAGACAGTGGAATTCAAGAAATTGATCAAAATCACGGAATCGTGACATCAGTCAATACTCGTAACTTGACCTACGGCAACGTCAATGGAAACATCCATGCAAACCACGGCATATAACTAGTTGCATTTAAGTAGGACTATAGTAATATGTGAAAATCACAAACGTGAGCTGTCAAGCCTTTCTGATGATTATTTGTATTTTCACGTAAATTCTGTTTAAAGTTTAACGATTTCAGAAGCCATAAATGCCATCAGAGACCATCAAAATTAACTCGGCAATAAATCTTCCATTTTCGGGATTAAACGTTAAATTGATGCGAGTTTTGTTTGAAAAAAGTGTGATGCTCTGATTAACTGCTTAGAGTTATATTGCTCTGGGGCTTCGGGGCTTCTTATTTTCCAAGAGGATCCCATTCAATTCTCAGCAACAACATCAAAGCTTTCAGTTCACATTTTTCCTTCAGTAGCTTCTGGTCTTTCCCCAACATTAGTCGTTAACTTCTTGTATCTCATTTCATTTTTCATTTCCTTTCATTTTCTACATTTCTCCTAGGTTTATCCAAGTCATACGAAACCATCTTGTCAGAATGGTATGGATCATCTTTGATCAACCCACGTATTATAGTGCAGATAACTTATCTTTGTTCTTTCATTATCCTTCTTTTGTTTTTGATTTTTTTGAGGATCAGACTTCCATTTTTTTGGGGTCACTCGTACCCTCTGTTTCGGACTTGGGGTAACTTCTACAGCATACCGGAATAGCAATTGTTAACAAATCTTAGAACAAAACATTTGTACTTTTTCTTTTATGGGCTCACGAGCTTTAAAGCACTTCCCTCCACTACTTCAGAACCTGCTGTTGAAATTCATTTTGGAAAAAACCTACAAAAGGCCACTTCATGCTATAGTCAAGCCTCCGATTCTCTAAATTGCACATACGGTAACATGATTTATTCAATCATCATAAAATCCGTTCTGATCATTAATAATAAACTCCCGCATAGATTCCAATCTCTCATTAAGTGATCTTCCCTGCCACGACTATCATTCGCGACGGCTTGTTGGATTATGTGTACAGTGCATCACAATGCTCTGAGAAATTACTCCAGATAGCTCCGTCTGATTTAAGACCACATTACAGAGTCTATCACCTCAGTAAAGAATCCTCTAATCGGAATAATCTAAGATTTATAGGAAAATAAAAACGTAAATCGATATGGTATGTAATTAATGTATTATTGGGCCAGACTTTTTATCTGTTTATCTTTTTATCTGCCGCCCCACGGCTCCAAATATGTAGCCCGAGTTACTGGCCAATGGCTGGTATTGTTACTTTCTGATTCAGGCTTAAGCATGCATTTCACTTTGCTGTATTTTTGTTCTCCGAAATTAAATTCAAATATTCAGTGTGATACTGATGTTTTGTGTGGTTGTAATCAGTTATTTCCATGAAGTCCTGATTTAAACAGAAGACAAAAGTTTTCATTGTTTGAAGAGTGAATCCCCCAAAAGTACATAATAACTCAATATCATGGCTTCATTTCTGTTCAGATCGTACATCCACGTTGGTTCTACAAATAGTTCATTTGTATTGAACGTTGTTCCGAACATCATGTGGTATGTGTCGCTGAGCCAGACTAGGTAAGTATGGATAAAACATCTACTTGAAAGTTTGAAACCATGTTGCCGGATGTGAGTCTAATTGCTTCAGACCAGATTGGTGTTACTGTGCAGGCAAGACCTATCCCAAACAAAAACATACACCGTTCTAAAACAAGGAGTTAACCTCTAAATGTCACAAAACCACAGACACGATTTTCTTTTTCTCATAACAGAATAGTAGTGGAGACCTAACAGGATGCTGGAAAACAATGAAAAAAAACCCTGTAGTGTCTGACACGATCAGATAGCAAGGAACTCGGGGAGACCTTATAAATGTCCAGGTCCAGGCAAGGAATTGATGCTTCACTGTCCCACTGATTTATCACAAGTCTGTCCAAGTAGACAAAGACAAAGTAGACAAAGGAATCGCTTCATGGTCAAGACAGCTCCGTTTTATTGCGGCTAAGACATTGGTTACATGTTGTGCTTGTACGAACAAACGTGTGAAACATTTGCGTCAAATGTATCATGAGATTTAATTATTCCCTTTTTTATAGAAATTCACTGTATTGGTTACTTTATTTTGTTCACACCTTTTGTCAAAATTCACAAAAAAATTCGTTCTTTCCCCAGTTTCGATGACATGACAGCACCTTTTTGTATACCCTGGCCTGCATTATCTATTTGCGATTTTCTAAGGTTTCAGAGGGGCGGGTAACATAATGCAGTTATTTTTTAGTCAAAGGAACTATCTTCTCGAGTTCTGGTGTTGTACATCGAAACACCTTCAGAAAGATGTACACGATGTCATTATTATGTTAACCGAACAAGGAAGCGAATCTTATCTACATGTAACCTTATCTACATGTAACAAAGTAGAGCCAATAGAATAGTTACTTGCAGCAGAAGAATAAGCCATATCATTGTAGCATCGTACAAGTCATGAACCACAGAGACTCATTAATCCTGAAGCATTATTGGTGCGAAGAGAGATTAGGTTGTCACATTAGGTGGCAGGTTGCTATTTCTATATCTGACATCTTGTTACGATCCAGACAGCGTCGAAACGAAAAAGGAAACGATGATGTCTATTTCAGAGACTTCACTGTAAAATACCACAAAATACGGATTTTGTACTTGTGCAGGCGGTAGACCTTACTTTGCTTGCATCTTGGTTATACATTTCGGAGAATTCTTAATTAATCTGAGTTGTGCATTTGAAGTTAATTTGACCTCTGCGTTTCTGTGAAATATTTTGCAACCATGAGTTGTCATGAACCTTTATGTATTCAGAATTGAAATCAACAAACACGCACACTGCAAATAACTCACACAATTAACAAAATTAACAAATGCCAGTGCATTCTCTGACTTGTATCCTTTCCCGTAGGAATCAGGTTAGTGTATGAGACCTCGGAATTTGCAACTATTGTTTATTGACACTGTTTATTGACATAAGTAAGTTATCATTGATCCATTGTTCCTATTTGGAAACCATGGTATTTGTTAATGCAGATATGAAATACGTACACATGAAAGTTCCCTAAGCATCACTCCAATTTCATGTAAAAGTACATTTGAACCCTACGTACTGATTGCAACTGGAATGAGTTAATCTTAACCGCAAGTGTGCCAGACTCATTTATCGGCTTTCCTTATTTAGAATGTATTGTCAGATTGTGTGCGGCTCTAAAGTTCCCACTAAGACTGCTACTATACATGCAACTGTCAACTACTGCTTGCGGTGTTGGATGCGAAATCATGTCCACAGTTACAAATTAATTGCGGCCCTTTTGTGAACCTTGGCACAGAGTCCTCCTCCTTTTTTCCTTGGCGTTGAGCTTAATTTTCTGCATCTTACTTTTTCTGAGGATATTTTAAAGCCACATGCAATTTTCTTATCCAGCTTACAGCAATGATGACATAAAACTGTGTTTAATTTTATACTTATAACATAAAGAAATCTTCTTAAAAAGAAAAGGGTATGTAAGCTACATTTGGTCAATTATGCATACAGCTCTTTCCGTGGGAAGAGTGCCTAAAATCAAACTGTATTTCTAAATTTCTCACCGAAATATTTTCCATCAACAAATCACTGTTCCCTTGGTAGGAAGTTTAATTAGCTTCTTTCATCATGATGAACCACCAGAGTGTCGTCTTGTGTTACTTTCTTTCTAGGTTACACACAATCTACCTCATCTGTCAATCTGAGAACTAGGAAAAGTAATTTTACCATCGTAATGAGATATATTAATGTAACTTTACTGGCTACAGTGGGGCTAGATTATATCTCTTACATACATGGGAGTCTTGAAAGAAAACCTTTATTACATATTGGATTCCCAATCTAACGTTAGCGTATTTATAGGTTGTCCTAGCAGGTACATCAGCTGCCAGACCTTTCATGGCCCGAAGAGTCAGTGGTGTCAAAGAGCAAGCTCCTCTTTTCCAACTTGTGTCGAGAAAACTGCTCTCAAAGCCAATACAATGTGATTAAATTGTAAAAGTACAGAAGCTTTTCCAAGCTTCAACTGTAACTGGGCTAGTGCGAAATAAACAATATCACAGGTAATAAACTGCTTATTGTGTTAACTAAGCTGAGAATGGCTTAAGTACACATCCTTGTCAGGAAATACTGCCTAACTTCGTATGGCAAAATCCATACTACCTGACCGGGTTGATCTTGAGAGTTTTATTACAAAACTGGGCAGCAGAATACAGAAACATTTGAAGGTACTTTTATTGTGAAAGACTGGTATAATTAAAATTGCCCATTAAAAATAGGTCCAGATGGAAATGAGTTCATTTGGCCTTTTCAAAAAACTAAAGACCTGAAGGTCACAATATCACATGGATACATGAACACAAGTAAAGTGTCGACGACTACAACAACTGACAAAGACTATTCGTGATTCTATAGGCTCTTTGGTAATTATGCCAAATGAGCCAAAGGGCCTGTTTCATCGTTACAAAATAGAGTGTAATTTGCAATTTGCAATATGAAGCCACTTTATCGCTCTTCTTGGTAGTATAATTCGAAACAAGGCAAATACGTTATTTTGCAGAGCTGGCTTAGTTAATTTGGTCTTCTCATCGTAATTGTCATTTCCTGGTTGCACAATAAAAACTTCATCGTTGGTGGCAACTGAATCTTGGATAAACATCATGAAACTAAATTGGGTCTGGCCTCATGATATTGCCATATGTTACATAATTTGAAAACTCCTGGACATGAAAGTAAGAGAAACATGTGTTTGTGACACATACAAGAAACATCACTTTTTAGTAGTAATAACCAATACTCATATTTCCTGGAGTAAGGTTATTCATTCCATTTTACAATATCATATTCGGATCGCAAGGTTCTGTACAGTTTCAATTTCAACGATATTTCTTATTTCCGGCCAATATTGTTTCTAAAGTTCAAATTCTACAATGTAATTGTGTAAGCCAATACCCAAGGTATATGTTACAAGTACTGTTCGTACTGTTCATATCCCCGAATGAAACAGGCAAATTGGTTGCTCAGTATTGGTCACAAGAAATTTATTGGGTATGGCCATCTTTGATTTTCTACATGTCTAATTTTGACACTAGTTCAGCTGAGTGCATTGAGACAATATGGATTGTAATTAGTCACAATGGAAGTGTTACATTCACAATAGGTCTGAATGCTTTGACTGTGTGACCAGTCAGCTGGAGCCTGTGCCCCTATAAAGGCAATCTTTGCAGGCTAATTTACTCTTTTCTACCCCAGTCACTGCACAGAGAACATCCAAACTTTTTCCACTAGTCCAGCCTTGTATGCCCATGTGTAGGTGTGATCTCTTCAGTGGCTAATGACTTAATGACCGAGCAGTTTCAAATTGCCTAACTATATCTATTCTTTCATCTTTAATTCCGATCTGTGCTTTTGGGAGAAGAAAACAGCAGCAATCGAGGTTTTTCCTAATCGCGTTTCTGTCAGATCTGACAGATCTGTCAGATTTGGTTGGCATCATAATGCATACAAGGTAGGTCATGTGTTGTCTGTTATTACAATTAAATCAGGTATGATAAGTAAGAATTGTTATAAACAATACGTGTTGCATTTTTGTTAATTTGTACTGAAATTATTACAATTATCAGATCTGACAGATCTGGCACAATCCGAATTAGGAGTGTTTCACTTCATTTTCATTGTACAAGGCATTAATCAAAGCCATGCTGGGCTGTCCTCTTATTATGTTCTCTTATTATATTTCTTTTATCGATTTTGGTTCCAATGTAATGGCCAATTGTGTTCTAATAATATGTCGGTATGTCCGTAGAAATCTAATAGTCCGCACGGTCGGAAAATTACCACTTACGCAGTATTTTTGTTGGAGGTCAGGAAAACCATGGTTTTATCTCAAAATTGGTTGACTGCAAACATTTCTATATTATTTTATACTAAATTTTGTAAACCATTAAAATATGTAAACCATAATTAGGGGATTACTTATTTTATTTAATATAAAACTGTTAAAATAACACAGAAACACTGGTGGATCCAGTATTTCCCGTGCGGTGGGCGCGTGGCACCTCGGGGGTGTCAATCCTGTTTTCGCCCAAAATTTAGTTAAAATTTGTGTTTCTGAATCTGTAATCTCAGTTTACAATTTTCCCAAACGCTTTACACAGAAACAGTACATGGAATTAGTATCAGATGTTTAACAATAGCGCATCAAAAGCTCAGCCTGAAATTCTTTCGTTCTCTCATTTGTTCTCTTCGTTTCCAAAATGATACGATTTCTGTGTACTGCTACGCATGAAATGCACTGACCATCGTACGGGTAGATACAGAGCCAGTCGGACATGCCACTGCTTGTGTTCCGCCCAGTAGCCGCGACACTGTACAGAACACCGGCATCATACGGCACTGTGAACATACTGGAGTTGGATGGAAGAGTCACTGTCTTCAAGTCTCCCTGTAGAAAAGATAATAGCTATTGTGTTGCCTCGCAAAACACTACCATTAACGAAAAAAGCGAAGAAACAAGCAAAACGCTTGCGAAGATCATTTTTACTGATTAAACTGTACAAATCCTTTTTATGTGCAGCTTTAATCGACCCAGGAAATTTTCTTCAGCTTGATTCAGAACATTAAGAGCCTTCTGGGAAATCTCTCGTACCAAAATGAAAACGATCTCAGGCTAAATCGTCCACAAAAAGGAATATTTTAGGATGAACAAAACCTAACGCTGTAGCTTAGAGGATAAAATTTTATTGTTGGCAAAATAAATTTCAAACGAAGTGGCTGCTTAATATTGCGCTTTAAAACGTTTTATAAATACTGAAACCGGAGAATGAAAAGTTTTGAAATAACGTAATTTTATAATGAGTTTTTATTCACAGCAACAGAACTACATGGAATTTGATTGTTCCACCGTGTTCCCAAATTTCAGGAGGCGATTAGGCTTTTTTAATTTTATTGTTTGGATTACATTTCCCGGCACACTTTGAAATTAAGATATATGGTAGCTGAAACATTTAGCTCCCAGCAAATGTGGTCGTCTCAGACATAATCCGTCTGAAGTGAAAAAATCGGAAAATCGGAAAAAAATTTTTAGTTGTATTTATAAACAGTTTGCTTTTGAGGAACCAAGTTGAAAAATTTCCGATCGCCGCACTTTGAAAATCCTGCCAGTGCAATGCAATTTTCAAAAGACCTCATGGCAACTAATCAACTTACTTCTACGCATCGTTTTCTCTCGGACCCGGCCGTGCAGTACAACAGTGTGTAGCTGACGATATCGTCATCACCGTCCGGTGGATCCACCCAGACATTGAGCCGTTTATCGGCACAGCCTCCACATATCGTTTCTGCGATGTGCCCAGGGATCCTGGGAGCTGCAGAGACAACTTGCGTTTCAGAACAGACGTGTTACTTGTACATTTTATTTGAAACAATAATTTCTTCAGTATTTCTGAATAATCATACATAAAATGTTAATCAAACTCAGACATGTGGTTTGTCAAATGAAGGTTTGTCAAATTAGTCTCAAATAACATTGTTCAATTCAATTTTGATAATTTTGATTTTGGTTTTCAGTGTTATTAACCTGAAATAAACGAAGAAATGGGGGTTCAAAGAATTAACATGGGAAAATGCAACGTCTGATCTCTAATGGAATGTAAATTACTGAGCATTGGCGATTACAAATTTCCCCCTCCATCCCCAAAACAGACAGATCCCCATTTTCGTCACCGACAAAAAGTTGAAAGTAAACGAGAAAAATAAACTAAACGGTTAAATTTAAGGTCTTTCTTACGCGTGAGGTCCTTGACTGTTGCTGTTGTGGCAGGGAAGCTGGATAGCATCTCGCAATAACATGTAAACTTACCACCATTCAAGTCAATGTGTATGACCCCGCTGGGAGATGATCCGGCCTCAGTGTTCGCGGATACCTCCACCGTGTACCTGCGGTCGCTCCTCATCTTCACGCGGTACTCGTACTGATCCGCGGGGACGGCAGCAGATACAGTCTCACCAGTGGTGCCATCTGTACAGCGAATGATGTGGCCCAGGATGACTCCATTTTGATGATACTCATTAACTGCCTGAAAATGAATAACCTGAATTGTGCACACTTTTTTCCAAATGAATCTTAAATGAACTAAACGACTCCTGAACTTTAGATGAATCCGACAATAGTTTCTTGCACAATTTGAAACTGTGAGATGCACAAATATCATCATCGACCAAGGCATTTAATTACCGCCCGCGTATGCGGGATGATAATGTTTTCAGACGTGTGTGTGTGTGTGTGTGTGTGTGTGTGTGTGTGTGTGTGTGTGTGTGTCCATCTGCCTGTCCGGGCTATAACTTTTGAACTGCTTGACCTAGAAACTTCATTTTTGGTATGGAGGTACATCTTTATAATATCTAGGTTAAGTTTGGGTACCAAGGTCAATGGGTCAAGTTCAAGGTCACAGAAATAAAAAATGTCAAAATTTTTAGTGTTGTCAACTAATATGACATGTTATGATGTTTAAGACAAATAAATGGGGTCAAGGTCAAAATATAGGTCAAGGTTATTTGAAGTTTAAAGTCATTTGAAGGTCAAATTTCTAGATTTTTGTAATTTTTGGTGTTTCAATAACTATTTCCATTGTAGTTTGGCCTTTGATTGGAAGGCATTCTTGTTTGTTTGTTTCTTGAAAAGATAACAGTTAGTGGCGAATCCAATATGTTCCGCAGGGGCTCCCAATTATTAAAATTCCATTAAAGACTTAAGAAATTTTCGGCCCCTGGATACACCAATGGATGAGCAAAACTCCATAAAAATGAAAAATAATTGAGTTGCAGGCGTGGGTGTGTGCGCCTTCTGACGTCACCCCTGGATCCACCAATGACAATCAAAAAGCTTTTCTTGAAAAGGAACACATTCATGAGAACAATACCTGCCACATGACTGTGACGTAACAACTGAGGTCATCACATCCTGGCTCGACGTGGTAGTAGTTCATATCCATAAAAGGATCTGCGTCAGGAGCTGTTAATAAAAATGTGGTTTTCCCAAACTAGAACAACAATACACAAATAAAATCGGGTCAGGTGTTGACTATACTATCTTATGATATGGGAAAGCGATGGGAAAGATAATGAGGAAAATGCACATCAATCCGCATATCTATTTTGTTCTGTGAAAATTTAAAAATCAGTAGGGTACACGGTACTACATGACATATTTTAATGATTTTGGTTTACATTACACCAAAAATTTTGTGACATGTAAAAGAATTAAGGAATTAAATTTCAAAGTGGAAACACAGTTCTACCGACCTGCCTGATGTGTCGTAACAGTTTCCGACACGACGTCGCTCCAGTATCCGCCGCCACGAGGAGCGCACCTCACCGAGACGTTATACCGCGTGAAGGGGCGGAGATCCGGCACAACCACGGAGAGTGCGTCCTCGTCCTCTGTGATATCTACTACCTACATAAAACAGTGCAAAAACAACAACAATGTATACCCCTTTTGGTGGAAAAGCCAGGTGCAGCCCCAGACGTGACCCTTGGGATCATTGCACTCAAGCAAGGAAGAGTGCAGGCGAGAGAACCACCCTGGCTTTGATCCCCATGGGGAGGGTCACACAAAGTTCAAAATATGGGTCATCAGTGGTCCCAAAAAGAACCCTGGTCCAACAAGATATTTTTTCTATTAAAATATTAATTTCTATTAAAATATTTTTCTATTAAAATACAGTTTCAATTCAATTTTTTTTATCTCACTTCCAATTTGGTAAATATGGTGTGGTAAGTAGCTAAGCTCGGGTGTGCGGTTAGCTGGCTACCCGTGCTGGCTGCTTCCTTCTTAGTGTATATTGCTACGTGTCTAAACTCCGTCTGTCTGCTCTAGCGGGCTGGCGGTTAATAAAAGGGGTAAAATA
>JBCAUI010049778.1:0-20696 GCA_038406195.1 Haplosyllis anthogorgicola | reverse complement strand
GCAACATCCCATGGTGTTGTGCAATAGGAAGTGGGATACTTCCTGAATGATGCAACATGCCATGGCATTGTGTAATCAGAAGTGGAGACTTCTTGTATTACACAACGTAAACCTGAATTATGCAACATTATTCACATAAGATTGTGCCGGCTGTTCTGTGGCATGACAGTTCCATGGTGTTACTTCCACTATGGAACAACCTAATGTGCCTGTTAAAGGACTTAAGACTTCAGTTAGAGTTACCACCAGGAGTACTGCAGTCTAGAGACTGCAGTTAGAGTTAATGTCAGGGGCACCACAGGCTTCCCACTTTTGCCTGCACCTGCAAGTCACGTGACAGTCTACAGTTTATCCTATTGGTTAATTAGAGTTACATGTTAACATCATTAGTAGCCATCTCCAAGTTTCATTTGGTGCATTTTAGTATCAAGTCAAAATTTGCCTTGTACAACTAAGAAACGTTCGAAAACGGTAATATCAATATTTCGTTTTCATTTACAGAAAAATTACAATTTGTAGTGCTATTTTTCACAAAAATATTGTCAGGTGTCATTTTTGCACTCTTAGAAACTGACGCAATATCTTTGTTTTTAAGGTAATATATGTTCCAAGAATTTTTTATGTTACACAAATCAATTTTACAAGACGCTGTACAAATTGTATTATCCATTCACAATCTTTGTCGAATATGGAAATATCGTCTTGAGAATTCAGACTCATTGCATGACTTGATTCAGTAGGGTATGATGATAATATGTATACAACCAATTACTTTTGATTGTCTACATTTGACGTATAGGATGACAATATTGCGTGTTCCTTCTGGAAATTCTCTGATAGATAGTCTCTGTTGATGCAAGAATCTTCAATGATACAAAATGTGGCAGAACGTGTATTTGGCACACAGTCATGCAGTTGTCCTCGCAACCCTTCTGCAGCTGAGTGCAAAGTATTCGTTAGTGTCAGCGTATCCCAAAGCAGGGCAAAATAAAGTAGTATGAAATATGCATACACTTAAAAAGACTGTGTTTGGTATGATATTAACTAAAATCTGTCTTTGTTGAAGCCTTCAATACATCCATCATTGAGCACCTTAGAGACCCATTTCCTCGGTTTAATAATCCCATCAATCTATTCTTGCTGCATCCAAGGTAATCTGTTCTTCAGAAAACTAAGACTGAAACTAATTCTGACTGCACCCTTTTTCTTTTTAAAACAATCGGTTAGACCCCAACATATGGAGAAACATACAGCTGGACTGACTGCTGTCTTCGTTCGAAAATATCACTTCTACCGTCGACCATGACTGTCGCTGAATGTTAAGTAATATGCATGGTCATCTCAACAGTGAAAGAAAATTTTGTGGGAATGCGTGTTCGAATTGAGGCGTTATCCATGGAGTACAATATATTTCAAAACAATATAAATTGATCATTTTAATTGTTCCTTGGCTTACAATCTTTGTTCAGAAAATCACACATTTAAAGTTTTAAAGTAACTAAATATTGTCAACAATTAAAAGGTGATTTTACAATCAGTAACATTCACTTCATTCTAAAAGACGTTGATTACTGTTTATTGATGAAACCTGGTGAGACTAAATGATCTCGGGCATGGAAAACTAACCACAATGGCCAGTTGACAATAGACCAGTCATAATGCAATGACTGTCTCGTTCATTCATTTTCGTTAGCATCAACATTCCACACCCACAAACAACGGATTTGTCCTTCCGACTAATTTACAACATATCAGTAATCCAGACAACTGACACCCAGTCTATTTGTCATTAAATTTGTCAAGGTATCTGACGTTTTAAAGTCGGGGTTTTTTTTTCATTATAATACCAGTTCAGTAAATTATGAAATATTCAAATTCTAAGGGAAGTTTCGGGCATTCTTAAATCTTCTGCGTGTTCTAAATTCACGACATCACAAAGAGTCATGTCATTTACAAGTGCCACTTTTAACAATAACCATCAAACTGTAAAATGGTGTTCCTCTATGGCAGCGACTCTGAATTATTCAAGAATCGATCTTTTATACCTACACTTCCATGGATAACTTTTGATTAAAACACAATTTACAATGAAAATACATCTTTTATTAAAGGGAATGCAAAGAAACATTCCAGGTAACCAATACACCGGTAGATTTCCGTGGACACATAGTGAGAGTACCCAAATGTAGACTGATAACTGCATTGACATGACTTGTCTAAGAGATAAGCTAACACAATCAATACCCATCAAACTCTAATGGACCATAAGCCAGTCCTTTATAAATGGGTAATTTAGTAAAGATTACTTTCCAAATCCAATCCATATAGCACACTTACCATCCAATGTGCCGTGGTATCTGATCTTCCTATTTATTGGCCATCTTTATTTGTCAGTTTACATAGCATCCTGTCATCCAGTAATCTGAGGCTTGGTGAAGAGAAAGATCTATATAAACGGTTGGGATGATGTTTGAAAGAGCAAGCTGAAATATTTGCATTCATTGATAGCTGACTTATGAATAGAAGACGCTGTTTAGATTCTGGCAACAATAAACTTTGTAGGGCCCCCAACCGATGGACATTTCTTTAGCCGCTTAGCTACTGAATCTTTAGCCGGCTAATCAGCTTAGCCACAAGTTACGGTTTGTAAAATATTTTACCAGCAAACAATGATGATAACAATAATGATGACATGGAATTGTCCATCATGATTCAATGTAATCATTTCAAAGGTCTTGATACAATGATAAAATCACTTCAAAAGTCATTTCATGTAATTTCAAAATTCATACCAAAGCTTGGTACAATGATAAAACTGCTAAAAGTTGTAGATTTTTTACATGTGTGACAGTCACAAATGTGTGATATTCCTATTAAACAATGGGAAATGGCTTATGGCTAAAGGAAAATGTTAGCCGGCTACCTAGCTGCCAGACTTTTAGCTGGCTAATCGGCTTAACCGTTAGCTGGTTGGGGGTCCTATTCAGCATATTCAACACATTCAACATTTAAGACCTTAAAGCAAGTGAGAAGAGTAATGTACATATTGTTGATGTGACACATGAGGAACGTAGGAGTTATCCTGATACACACAGCCGCACGGACGTACCGGTTTTCAAGGATAGATATGAATAAGGTTTATTGCAGCGGTCCCATAGTAGTTGTAACAACTTAAGTCCCGACGTTTCGGTGATCTGAGCGGACAAATCTGCTGCAGCAATACTTCTTGGTTCAATTTTTTCCCCATGTTGTTCATCGACATTACAATTTTTTATGTTAATTTGAGAACAATAGAAGTATTTTGTTCACGTCAATGAAAATTCACGCGAAGGTATCGTGCCCAACTGCAGCTTGCTAAATTGTTATCACTTTCTGTTAACACTAAAAAGCGGTATACCTTCATGGAGATAGAGACAAAGTAAACACTAAATTGCAATTTAATAATGTCGAAATATTTAAGTTGATGGCATAGACGTACAATGGGAATCCAATATTTTGCATAGACACAAAATGAAGACCATTTAGTCCTCTGATATACAAAGCTTGTCTTGAGTAGATCATTCAGCACTATTTAATTGGATTGTTCATTCCTTTCACCGACATTTATGGGCATAACTCATGAATAGTAAACTGTGATTATTTGTTCGCGAATATTCTAATCACATTTCAGTTGCCATGACTGTTGGTAACTCTGCCAACTATTCCTCTCTCAGCTATGCACAATGAATGTTATGCAAATCCATCAATGATCTAACAATAGATTCGTTGACTTTTCATTTGCATATGTGTGTTGTGAAAGTCAGATTTATTCGTGTGGTCCATGTGTGGTTATATTAGTTTTAGAAATGCAATTTCCCTTTGCCAAAATTTGAAGCTATCGTCAATTTTATGCCGAGATATCGGACAAATGAACCTGAGGATCCACCAAAATTTCATAACTTGAAGACACTTTTTTCATTAGATTTAAATTTTACGGAATATATACGTTTTATTCGTATCAACAATTTCACTTAGGAGTTCTCTTGTTTCCAAATTACAACGCTTTTCAAGAGCTCATTTGATTAGATAGTTTCTGATTTTAGTCAGTGTTTCGGTTGCAATTCTAGAAAAGTACACACAGATTTTAGAGCCAGAATGCGATATTTCTTCCTATTGGAAGTTCTACGGAATAGATACACTTTAGCTTAGCAAGAAACAATAGAGCTTTTTCTAAATTCGACGATTATCTAACTCACCTAATTTACCTAATTAGGTAGGGCTATACCCATTAGTCTACCTTTTTGGTGTAAATGGCAAACACATCAAAAATGGTTCTGCATTTAAATCAGTAACTATACTGATTTTGGTTATTACACTTACCTAAATTGGTATCAATGGCACACCAAAAATGGTAGGCATCCCAAAAATGGTAATGGAAAAAGTTCCTGCCTAAGTAGGTGAATAAGGTAGACGTCGAGTTCAGAAAAAACCTGTAATGCTAAGCAGTAAGCTAATTGACCTAATTAGACAAGAAAATTGGTATAATTAGCCTAATTAGGTTAATTAGCCAAACTAGACAACCAAAAAATTAAATTGGAAAAAATCTCTAATTCGAAATGAAGAGAGAATCTTAAGCTGCCTTTTAGTCTCTATCAGTTCAGGTGCAGAAGTATTTGGCTTAGGCGAACAAATTTCGCTTAATTAAAACTCATAAAATAAGTCACAGTCATGTCAAAGCACAATAGACTAAAATTTCGTAATCTAAAACTTTTTAGGGTAGGATAATAGCCTGATTTTCGCATTGTGTTTATTCGACTGAAATAAGGTTTTGAATGTTAGATTATTTTATAGAAAAATACGAAAACGTGATAACACCTTCACATTTCTCAGTCATATGATTTGACTGTTATATCAAATTACGCTTGGGGAAATGAATCTCATGGAAACAGTCATGGTTAATTAGCAAAACTCCTATTTTGCGCATCATAAATATCTCGATTCTCGAATCGTTACTGAAGCGTTATTTCTTGAATATTTATGTGGGCATTTATTGTCTATAAAGTTAAACTCCTTATTTTTAGACACACTAAAAGTAAAACACCTGCTTTTTTCCCTGAATACTTGACCAGACAGAAGACATACAGAATGATTTACAGCAGGGTCTGTTTTGGGCGAACCCTCTTTTGCACGGACGCACTGTCATCCCCGTCCTTTTTCTGGAGCAAGGATGATTTTGCTTTCTATTTGGTACTCTTTTGCACAAACAGACTGTCAAAAGGGTCTCTTTTGCACAAACATTTTTCAAGATCACTTCCTTTCACGAATGAAATTAGGGCTTGATTTCAATTTTATTTTATTTCTTTATTAAGTATTAGTTTGTTCAATTAGATTTCATGCATTTTTTATTATTTCAAGACAGTTTTATGTTATTATCTAGCATTTGATTAATTTAAAGGAAAGTATTGTTAACGTGATATCAATAAAATTCAGCTTTGGTCTCTTTTGATTGCAGGGACTGTCATCCACGTGCAAACGGCTTCTACACAGTTCGCCCAAAACAGACCTTGCTGTATTGTATGGCTTCTTTTTTGTTATGTTACCTTTTCCGTCCAGTCAAACAGTTATTTTTGTACAGTAAACGTTGTGCAACAATGAAATAGATATTAACCTAGTATCAACAGAGGATAACAACAAAGGTAAATTCATTAAGTTGTATCTTAACTGATGTTAGCATAATAGAAAAACCGGATTATGACAATACGGTGATACCTGATGTAATAGCTATCTTCTAATTATGGCGCACCTCTTATTTGTGCTAGAAAGCTTTTATCATAAATAAAATTATTTTACCCACATGACAGGCGATATTGATGTGAAGTAGGTAGGATATCATTTAATTCATTACTGAAACTACAGTGTTGTTCTTACTTGTTGATAGGCAACACTCTAAATCAAGTGTCAACACGTTAGCTTTCAATTAACGTTTTAAAATACTTATGCATAAAACAAATGAAATCGACAAATAGAACTTTTTATTAAAGTAAACTCATGGGTTATGACTACATAGATAAGATAGACATGTGGTTAATCTATTGAAGTATAAATCTCTTTTATCACCGATCACGAAATTTCTATCATTTTTATGTTAGTAGAGTGTCACGCTGAGATATTATTTGCCTTAAAAGCCTGGTATGAAATTCAATTGTTTGCCGGACGTTGAAAAATTGATAGCAATTTCATGATTTGACATAACGTTACTTTATTTTACAATTGCTTTTCATTTATCTTGGTCTATTTATATAAGGACAGATCCATATCTCCATATCTTTTGCCTGTGAAGAGACTTACATAGAACGTTACTTTCAACAGATTTAATATGCAAGTCCTACAATCTAAAGATGACAAAATGAACCGAAAACATAGCAAATACAGCTGGACAGGTTTTACAATAGGGACACATTTTTAAAAAGTAAAAATTCAATTTAAGTTTCAAACATGAAACAAGCGGTACTTTTTGAAAAGTTCTTTTAGTTTAAAGGGACTCTATACGAATATGGATGTTAAAGTTTGAATGAATGCTTTTATGACTCAAATGTATAATTGCTCATGTCTTCTTCAGCATATGGTTAAACAGAATTAGCTAGAGTCTAAGTTATGTAAATAACGCAAATTAAGTAAATATTTGAAGTCTATGGTGAAAATCTCAGAAAAACATCATTTTGTGTTGCAACACACATTTTAAGAATTACCTTATATATTGCAAAACGCATTCGACATGTTCACCCTTAATACTAGTGGAATACATCACGCTAATTTCATCACTATTGAACCAGCTTTATTTGATACGAAATGTTAACAGTGTCATTAACAGTGTCAACAAACTAGAGAATTTATTGCAGTAGAAAAAGTACTAATAAACACTAATAAAAACTGACAGAAGTTCAAACTCTTCTTGGTGAGGCCCTTTTTGATGTAATTAGGTTTACATTTTGCAAAGTTTCAAAATTTGAATTTGGGTTCTGCACAACCTAAGTGTTTGCTATATCGATGATATAAAATACAATGAAACTATTGACAGTGCTGGTTGCAGTGACCAAAACGGCACTTTTATTTAAAGTATCGGAGATTCTCGATCGTAAGACTATATTAGTAGTGAGAAATACCATTTTTGGTGAAAGGAACTGGCACCGAATAAAAGACCAGGGTCTTGTAAGAGAGAAGATGGTCTCATAAATGAGAATGGAGTTGACCAATAATTTCATATCTTCTAATGAATACATTTTGTTTTATTCACTCAGTGTACTACCTTTGAACACTTTCATTTTAATTATATAAATTTTGCTCTTGAATTTGTATTAAAGGTCAAGGTTGTAAGGCTTTCTCACATACTGGGTGCCCCTTTCCAAAATAATTTGGTCCAGCTAACTTTGACTTTGGAATTAATTTGAATTGACCATGGTCTAAATAGTCACTGTTTCATTATTTAGACCATGGTCTTGTATTCTGGTAGGTCATAAAACGAGAATCTCCGGTACCAGTTGAATTTTAGCTTATATTCAAGCGTTGTTAGTTTCTTGCTTTTTTCATTCTTAAGTGCAGCAGAAAATGTAATACAATTAAGTAAGAGAGCAGTTTAAAACCTCAAAGAAAAATGTCACTTCAACACTAAGATGTTTTCTCCTTGCCTCCAAACAATCTCTCCAGATTGGCATTGAGGAACAAGCCAGTCGGATCTAACTTCTGTCGAACCTCACAGAATTCCTTCCTCTTCGGATACATCGCTTCAAACTCCTCTCTGTTCAACTTATAATCCTATTAGAAGAAAGAAATTTGCTCAAGTTTTCGGAATTTAGATGGGTTTTGTCACTTGTAATCGCATTACAAAAGCAGTTTTAGGGCATTAATATAGACTCTGTAGCTAAAGACTTGGTAGACTGGAAAATTACTTCCTTGCATGGTATACTTTGGTCCATTATAGAATGATGTCCCGTGGCTCTTTCTGTCCTAAACTTTTACACAATATTTGAAAACAGTTCTAAACAGACTTATGTGGCTTCATTAGTTTTTTTTTATAAGTGTCTGTGATCAAAGTTATTAAAGCAGATGTAGCCCTTTCATTGGCCAATGTAAAGGTAGTTTTTGACATGATGATGTTCGCAAATTTTCGTCTGGATATGTTGCTTATAAATTTATACGAAAAAGTCACGTTTTATAACATCATGTGAATTTGTCCCTTTTGCAGACAGCGTAATTAAAATTAATAAATTAACCCGGTTATGACCTTCCTTGTCCAGAGAAATCCGCGGCCTTAATAATTGTAATGGACAAAATGTAACGGATTAAAAGTTAATGGTAAAAATATCTTTGTAATGGCCGCTACTAATTAACCGGAATTCAGTGTAAATGTTGAAAATTAATTTCTCTGCGTTTCGCTAACAATTTACAATTTAAACAGCTGCAAAAGGCTCCCCAAAAATTCCGTATGAATATAAAAATAAAAAGGATGGTTTTCTGACAGTTGTTCTAAAATATTATTTTTGGTTGCTCAACCGATGGTAAATTGTATTGGACAGTCAAAGTCTCTGTCTTACAGTTAATGAAGCTTGACATATCTCTGGACTCACGACATGACTGCTGACATGAAACCATGAATTATGCATTGAAAATTGAGCCATTTATGTCATTTCTGGTAAAACTTGGTATAGCCATGGGCCAGATTCCCAGGCTTGTTCCTTGATTCAGATAACATTCTGTGTATAGTCAAGGAAAAGGTTTATGACCAACCTTCGCCCAGTGCGGTCTTCCACCAGCTCTCTTCATAATATCTTCATACGCTCTCCAGTAAACTGCAAAATAAAAAAAAAATACACTGTCTGGCTCTTTGATGGGGTCTGGCTTTGATAAGATACAAATTACGGTTGCAGCTTTGGGAAATGAACAAAGGAGGTTGTGGCAATTTAGTTTTCTTACATTTGTTACTCTCGACAGCTGACTGCTCTTGCTGAAAGGGTATTAAGAATTAATGCTTCTAACCAATTGTGTTATTTTTAATGCCTCCAAGAGACAACTGTTTTGTTTGGTTTTTTTTAAATGAAATATTTACTTCCACTATTAACTTATGACTTATGCTATGGGTAGCCGTATGAGATGAAATCACAGAAACCACCCCAATGCGAGCTCTACACAACTTGAATGCTGTTACCACAGGGGTCATTAACCGCACAGTGGATAGGAGGTAGGCATCAGATCCTTAGCCATCATCCATTTAGTTAAGAAATAAGGAATTAACTGTAGTGATGAAATAAGTCTATATATTATCGATATACTTTGTACGCTTAGCACTACTATTATGTCGAAACATACTTTATTAAGTAAGTTTTGGAACAAAAGCGCATCAAAAAACATAGCGTGAAATTTTTTACTTTTCCCTTTTGTTCTGTACGTTTCCGAAATAATAGGAATTTCAGGAGCTGTGGTAAGCTGATTTCACAGTTATGTACTTAAAATAGGCGAGACGCTTCTATTTGTATCAAGGTCAGGGTTGCATTGCTGTCGTTATCTAAACTGATGTCTAAGCAGGAGACAAACCTGTACATGATGATGTTAATGTAGCATGACTCTCTTCCGTGTCTCGAGCTAAGCATTAGATTATCTCCTCTCACGAACCGAACTTCAACTGGGAAATGAGCTGGAAATGCATTGTTTTCTATCCAGGCTTTAAGCTCATAAAGCACATGAGATGTCTTTTCCCTAGAAATAAATAGAACATTAACATTTAGATAAAACTGTCTGCCTTTCGCTTTTGCCTCTTTAGAATCTTTCCCAAAGGAGCATCGCGGTGAATATATTTAATCAACACAGTGACTTTGAAGTGTAAGGCAAAATTTCCGTTTCTAATATGGTATTACAGGATCAAATGATCTCAAAATATTACGTATTGTCATAGGTTTTGAATGAACTGCCATTTGTAGTAACAAATTGGTCACAAAATGTTGCAAGCTGCAGCCAGTTTCGGTCGAAATTTCTCGAAACATAGACTAGGTTTCAATTGAACTTTTAAGACAAAACAATTTCTTTGGAAAGCATAGATTTTGATTTTTTGGTGCTATTATCTTCGTACACCTTTCATTCCATTTCCTTGTTTTTACTTTCTGTTAAAAACTTTTGCTGATGGAAAGGCTTTTTTCAGAGTTAATGGTACCTCTTTTTAAAATTAGACTGGATGAGACTTAAAAGTCACGGTGGCTGTGGATCTGTTGCTTTTACACTTATCTGTTTCTGTTTCCTTGTTTAAGAAAGTGTAACAGCAGATTTCAATATATTTTTAAAAATACTGTCGAACATATGAATTCGAAAGTATTATTTTCTGAACAGAAACGTAGCTCGAAATCCTTCCCTTAGTTACAAAGAGTACAGTGAAGATGGAACGTACCATCGGAACCTCTTCATTTTGGGAACAACAAAAATCACGTTGTGGCCTTCGTCATGTGAAAAATTGAAATACACTCCTCGAACTTTCTATTGTGAAGTTGGTACTTACACGAGAATGGACCACTCGTTGATGTACGGTTTGAAGAGACACTCAAATGCGAACGCATTGAAGCTGTCATCAACTACCTCTTTCTTCTTGGTAAATAACAGCTTGTAGAAGATCTTGTTAATCCAGGGCACTATCCATTCTGGAACAAAAGTGCTGGAATATTAAAACGCAAAACACGTTAGCGGTTTTAATCCAGAATATTAAAAAAAAAAGGAGAGCAGGTTTCTTTCTTAGACATTTTCACCCACAAAATTACATGGAATATTACAAAAACGCAACATGTATGATTTTTTCCGCAAAAAGGGACATTACTATAAAATACATCTCCCATTTTTGCAGCAAATATACATGTATCACACATGTTTTCGAACTGAAATGTGTTATATTTTTATTAGGACACAAGGCAGCTTCTTTTGAAGTTGCATTGTTTTTCTGATGTCAAAGAAACTACAAAAAATTTCAAAGCACAATAGTTTTCGCAGTTTCAGTAATGCAATATGTTTCTTTACCGAAATATACTTTACTTGAAAGGTGTTCTGTATCATAAAGTTGTATCATATGCAGCGAAGATACATCTAGGCACATTAAAAGTAACACTTCCACGTTTGCTCTTTTCTATGTTCTTTATGTAACAAGATATCCCTTGTGTTTTTTCTTGTTTTCCTTCTTTGTTACATACCTCAGCCAATAACAAAATTGCAGCAAATGGAATCCAATGGCGTAATCCCAAAACCAATTGGCAGTCGACTTTTTTGGCTAAATGCAATTACACGGAAAGTGTAGCCAACATCAAATTAGATAAAATGCGTATTAATTTAAATCTTATGACTGGGAAAGTGATAGAATTTCTTCACTCAAATTATCTCGGAGTTAGTTTGTGATGTAACAATTGTTCGGTTATTAAAAATAACGAGTGATATTTTGAAAAAACAAATAACGCAACTTTCTTGCTTGAGCGACAGAAGATATTCTTGTACAGCTTCATATTGCTATTTTATCTTAGATAAACGATTTTTAAATTCTTTTCTTTACTTTGTTGCTTTTAAAACACATTTTCCCGATTTTTAAATAATATCAGATGTTTTCCACCTGCAGTCTCAAACGCTTTTGAAGGTAAACTTTTCCTTTTATTTTTATTTTCGTGTATCAGATATTGTTACCTGTTTTGTTCTGTTGTTGTGCCAGACGACAGTGTCATCCATGTGAGGAAACCAGACAAACCGAAAATGATCCGATGCTTCCTTCTGAGTGTTTAGACTCCCCAAAACCTAAAATGTGCCGCAAAGAATAAAATAGGCATACAGCAGAAGCAAAATTTGATTGTCTACTTCTTATAGCATTTTAGTCAAAATGCCACATAAATTCTAATTTAAAATGCAACTGCATTTTTTCATGCTTGCAGAACAGAGGAAGTCTTTGAAGGTAGAATAATTTTGTTCCTCAAATCTGCAGAGAATAATTTTCTTTGAGACAGAAACGTGTACCTTAGATAATTTCTGATTTATCTACAAGGATAATACCATCATTAATTACGGAGTAAAGGTAGACAAAAAATTCAAGTGTTTGAAGAATTCTTGCGTCAGTGACAAACCCAGGTTCATTTTAGGCGACAACCTGAACGTTAGAACCAAGTCAGGAAACAAGACCACCAGTAATTGGAAATGGCAACTTCGAAGACAAATGACACATGAAATAAAACATTTTAGCAGTTCCTTTTTGATAAGCTGTTCTTAACCATTGCAAATCTTCCGAATTTGATGTTGAGAATGTTGCGACATATATCTGTTTGTAATTACCAAGCTTTTGGAATGTCTTACTTGTCGTAAATGGAACATCGAGAAATTTAGTTATTTTTGCTTGCTATTCCTGTACTGCAGTAGTTATAACTGTAGATACATTGGGTAACTTTTTTCTCGCAGCATCATATTGATATCAGTAAAGCACAGATTTGACTGGTACCATCAACCTAGTGTGATAAATCCTATCTCTGCTGGGCATTCTTTCTCCATTTTGGTACAGCATCAAGTCGGAATTACATGAATTCTTTTACGTCATATTTGCAAAGCTTTTGTTATTTAAGTATGATTAATGACTTTTCTTCAGTTAATTAATTAGGTAAAATTGGAAGGTAAAATGAATACATACAAGAAGGATCTCCATTATCTAAGTGACAATATTTCACTCACATCTCTCAGCTTAGCCGGGTGTTGCGACTGATGCAGCCTAAATGCGGGTTCACACTGGCCGGTTAACCGGAGGATAATGCCCAGTGATCCCAGACTGACACAAGCGGCCGTGTACACGTCACTCTCCTTCGTGATGTGCAGGATTTCACCAGATGCTGTCATCAGGTCCATTTCATTTATCTGAAAAGAGCAGGTGATATTTGGGCAGTTATGACAGACACAGGCCCACAAACAGAATTACCAAACAGAGTCATCCTTGGAGCCATCCTGTATTTTTCAAGATGGCTGCCACCTTGTAGATATTTTTTATTGTTTTTCTCTTAATTATTTCCTATTTTACAAAAAATAAAAATGTAAAGCACTACAAAATATTATTCTCAATCCATCTATCTAACTTTGGGATAGATGGAAAAAAAATCCAGCATTTGGTTTACAAGTTTTTCCTTGTGTTTTTCAAAACTTTATAAACCAAATTCCATCAACATTTTTATTTTTAATGCAGATTTTTCTGTGGGGCCTACTAGATACAACCCAAAATTATTGCTTTACATTTTCTTTTTCTAAATTTTAAAAATCTTTTACTTCAAAGTTGAACATTTTAATTTTTTTATCAAACGGACCCCATCCTGTTATTAAAATGGAAACATCCTGTCAAATGGACAACATCCTTCTACAAAAATGGCCAAATGAAATGTTTATAATTTTCTGACAAAGATGAGAGAGCTGTATTTAAATCTAACAGATTCTGCTCATATCTAACACTCTGTGATAGTTTGGATTTTTAGATTCCGCCCCTCAGTAGATTTATTAAAAGATAAATATTGAACATATATTTATATATAATAAAATAGCATAAGTAAAGTTTTGTCTAATTTATGACAGATGATCTATCAAAAATTAAAACAAAATGTTAATTTATATTTTCTTAATTTGGAATTAATGTCAGGCTCAATAATGTATACTAAGGAAATGTTCAGCACTTTCAGTTTGTTATTTACTACATTTTGATTTCCTTGCCACAGATAGCATGATTTACAAAGCTATAGGAATAAATTATATTTGGAAATTGCAAAAAAATCATGGTTATGTTGTGTTCAGTTGTAAATGGATGCTACAATTTGGTACCAGGAGGGATCAGTTTGAACCATAGCTATGTTTATTACAAGAATGTTAAATTTTGTATGGAGAAGTAAGCATTTCTTATTGAGTACTGATAACTTTAGAGGATGAATCCATTTGAAACAGGATGGGGTCTGTCTGACAAGGACAGGTCTGTTAGCTACTGTGAAAGCAAAATGGCCAGGATGTCTGAGACAGCTTCTTGTATATATTTTAAGACATAAATTGTTTAATTACTAAGAAATGTTTAATATGTTGCTTATATTTGTAGCCAGGAAAAAGCATATATTTGCTACAAATAAAATGATATGAAAATGTAATGATTTTGAGTGGTTAGAGCTTCAATAATTTAAGATTAAGCTGCATCAAAATTTTCAGATGAAAAAGTAGGTCATGTTGTTTACAACTTTTATAAGTCTATTTTAGATTGATTTAAAATAGAAATATAGATATTATTACCCCTATTCCCTGCTGTGTGCTTCTATTTTCCTTCTCCACTACTTTTCTGCCACTAAGAAAGCTTTGGTTTCTTTTTTGTGCAGGTAAACTGAGGTGAAGTCAAAAAGTGTCATTGACTCAATGTTATTTGAAACAGAACCATCCAGTGGATGTCAAACGGATGACTCTGTTTGTAGGGCCTGAACTTGCTTTCGCACGCCTCTGCATTTTATCTCGGTACGCAGTTCTCCAGCAGTTGTTTTTGCTAATTCATGGAGTGATCGATATCGAAAAAAGAGAAAGTAGTGCTGCCACATTCAAGTTAAATAAATAATTGAAGACATTGTGTGACTTGCTGTTGTCGTCCAAATTTGGTGTAAAGTCAAATGTGCTCGCTAATTATTCCATTATCATCGTTGGTGTAACATTAATAATTGAACAATAGATTTGTGCGAGTCTCCAGATCTGTATAGTCTATTGTTTATCAGTGAAAGCTTTATTCATAATAAACCAAATGAGGATTCCATGTCCGAAATGTTGCTATTCAATTGTTAATTTCCTCAAAAGGGTTTAGAAGAAGAGCCAATCTTTTTTGAGATATTTGGAACAGGAATGAAACTGAACGTATGCTGCGCACATCTATAAATTGTTTGTAATTTAGTGAGTTGTGACAAATGTCTAAATTGCATGTACACTCGTCCCCGGATATATCGATATTTTTGGTGCGGAAAAATGGCATCGATATAAGCGGAACAAATATCAACATATTTTAATTTGTCTGGCTGCAAGAGATTGTATCGATATAAGCGGGATATCGATATAAGCGATATCGATATATCCGGGGAGGAGTGTAAATGCGAAAACCCCTTGGGAAGGTAAGCCGCTTTAATATTTTTACTTTACACTGAAAAAGGCTACAAATATTAGCTAGGGTTGAATAATTATTGATAAACGCAATAGAATAAAACAGGTTACACAATAAATTTGATCAATTTCAAGCTTGCAGTTATATATGAATATTTACTGCCTGTAAAGTTGCAACTTTTTATGAAACATTTGGAATTGGCCAACAATTTGAACTTTATACAATTATTCAAAGTTCAAAGCCTTGTATGTTCCATTCCTAAACAATCTGCATGGCCTACAAACTAACTTTCGCCACATTTTGTATATTTACATACTTTTCAGCTTTTTAAACAAATCACAACGGGAACAACAAAGGCTAAACAAAGTGCAAAGAATATCTCAAAGGGGCTGCATGGCATTTCAGAAACACCCCTCACTCCACGAACCTACATGCTTTCAGTGTATTTACCTTCACCATAGAAGTTGGTAGAACCCCTTTAAACTTACTTCCCCTTTGTGGGCCAAGAGGTAATGATTATGAGCCTAATTAGTTTGCACAATGACTACGTTAGAAATGGGAACGCCTACTCGTTAGTATTCGTGGACAAAGCCTTGTGTATTCGTCATTCTAAAATAGGCATGACCCTTATCCTTCTGTCTGAAAGAAATTGTGTAATGGCTTCATTACTTGGCCTACACAAGCACAAGTGAAATATATCTGGGCATCCACCAATTTGCGTGCAACTAATGCAGTATCCATCTCATGTGTTTTGGTTAGCAATATGAGTAGTGATGCAAACAGGATAATTAATTAGATGGGAACATGCCCAATGGCAACCTGACAGTTTATCATTTACTGAAGTGATGTAACTGTTGAGGTTTTCTTGGGGCAGTTGAAGGTTATGAAAGTGATTTGACAGTTGCCTGCGTTTCAGGCATCTAACCCTGTAATGCAAATGACAGCTGCCGATATCAAACAGCTAATCATGCGTGATACTCAGTGTGAAGGTTTTGAACTTAAGTTGTGTATTAACCTATTTACATGCCGGTTCACGTTTCGATGCTGAATAAAAGCATAGCTCGTTACAACGACCTAAAATTATTTACAATTTGGATGCGGTTTGTCTCTAGTTTTATGGGGCTATATGTACAGTAATAACTTGTTCTGCATAGTGCACTGTTTACGGAAACATCAACTTGACTGTATAAACTATTCTGATATTTTGAGTCAAAAATACTTGTTATGACTGTGTGCAAGTATAAAACTGCTCGATCATATCATCTTTCACATGATTAAAATTTTTGCACAGCCCCTGGTTCTGGGATGTGTGAATCAGATTTCATCACCTGCAGCAAGTGAACATGTAACTATTATGTGATGCGTACCTTTAGCACACGATGAATAGGACTTTACCATCTGTGCCATAAGTACATTTCCTGATTGATTTCGCACTTTTCAGTGGATTGAATACACATATAATACCATGTTCAGTTTCCTTTTCTGCAAAAAAACAGAGAGAGTATTTTTGGTCAAAGGAGACATCGAATTTATGACCAGTGTCAGAAACGATAGACATTGTCAAGTACAATTTGACCTGTGCATGGAACGTGGCTGCGTTTTCCTGTCCTCCCACCTGCAGAGCTGATCCCAGTGGTGATTACAGCCTGCAGGACAGGCGTCCTTCTGGGGATAAAGAAGGCATGTTTGTGCTTTATGAATTTACTTGCTTCTGTGATTTATACAGGTGAATTGATTTCTCGTTTTACAGTGTAGCCTGTGTACCTGGTGTAACGTACAGAGCTGGTCTTAGACATGTCGAAACCCAAAAGACTTCTATCAAACCTTTTTGGCCTTTCTCTGTTACACTCGTCAAATGTCAAACTGGCGATGCTACTACGCATTTATACTTTGTGACGGATTGTACTTCGGTGTTGTAACACACTGAACAAAGAGGACTAGCAAGACAGTGATTTGTAGATGTGAATGCTCTGGTATTTATTGGTAATAGCTCAATATTAAAGCAGCAAGCAAACGTCTAGTCTAGGAGAAAAACCCTAAAGCAAAGTTTATAATATTAAAGTAGACAATCTGCAGAGTCATGAAATCAATGTAAATATACTTTGCCACTGTTTTTACTAATTAAATACGTATTGCACTACACATATTTGGTTTGTTCAACTAATTATTTAATAGAAATAGCTAATTTGAATATAATTACCTGAGGCAACTAGAGTATAGATGTTGACCCTTCAGTTTCTAGATTCCTTCTGAATGCACGGCTTGTGTGTGCTCTGTTTTATATGTTTTACATAATGATGTCATGCACTCGCTGTGTGTACAACGTCATTTCCGGGTGCTACTATTTGGTGCCTTGTGGCGGGAATCAATAACTTAACTGGATGTATCTTTAATAATTTATATTTGACTAAATTATTACACACTGTTTGGGGGTATAATAATGTCTTTGAGTGGAGGAAACGAGAATTGTTCAGTGTCAGTTAAAAGTTCAGTTACAGTGACGTTGACAAAAACCCCTCTTCCTGAGATACTTTATTTTCGGTGTCTCTTCGAACTTTATACTTTTGAAACCTTTTAAATTGCTTTTCAGTATAACATGCAGTTTCAACAGTAAATAAGTATCAAAGACTATGACTTGCCAGTAAAAATTCTCGGAAACAACATGTTTATTAATTTTCATACATATAAAAATGTATCATTGTAAATTTCTTGCTGGAATGAATAAAAAAATTCCGAGTCCAAAACGAATTAGCTGTGATTGAACCTCCGTATGGAAACAAAAATTACACCGAAGAGATGTGTTCCAGTTCTCCCAATCGATCTCCTAATTTGTTCTAAATCCGGAACATTCTGATTTCAAAATTGACTCGTTCAGGAATTTAGCTTTTATCCAGACTCGGCTAGTCAGGATGGATAGCTTTGTCCAGAAATCATAGATTTATTGGAGCGGAAAATGTAGAAATGATTCGGGTGATTAGATTCTATTAGACATGGTAATTGAAAGTAATTTTGAGCAGTTATGGTACCTCCCTTAATTGGGATGTTTTTGTCAATGATTTATTAATAGCCGTCAGAAGTAATTTTATGTTGTTTGAATGTTGGGCTTGTAGTCAACAATAAAGCTTGTATGTGATATGTTTGATAAATTTGTTTTTGGTATTTAATTCTGTGGTAATAGGTGCGTATTCATCTGGGTTACTCAGTCGATTCCATTCCGTATGCGTATTCTGTTTCTGCGCCATTAAAAACACCATAAAAATATTAAAAAAACAGACACTGTTTAATGTTTTTGATGTGATATTCAGCATCGTGATCCAGACACCATAGATCTTGATACCCAAAGGATAATTTGTAAAGAGATTTGGTTCTTCTTGGTTAGTGGCATTTTGCCTACTGATAATGATAGTCGTTGAAGAAGGGTCTAATTGAACAATTTGTAGCCAGCTTCCAGTTGATTGAAGCTGTGCTGAGTTTACAGGCACGTATTCATATACATTTAGTAATTAAGTTTTAGGAAGATTCTACACAGTTTCAAGCAAACATCTCTTGTCGTAAACCGTACATTTACTTGTTGACACCACAGGGTATTTATAGATGATTCTAGGTTATCAAAATTTACCTTAATAAAGACCCCCATGTTTAATATCAAACCATGACGACGCTTATAGATTCAGCGGCAATGACCATGTCTAAGTTGACATCTGTCGTGTGAGTGCCACCGAGTGCACTCCGTTAATCTTGCTGGTAATGTGCTAACCTAGCTATTATTTTGGAAACCCCTATCACACACAGCAGAATATGCACGCGTGGAAAGTTAAACGAATTAAATAATTTAGTATCTTTTTTAATTAAAATGCATTTCCATAACCGTTCGAATTATTGTGACTTTGTGAAGTTCCCGTCGTTACAAAGACTACAATATGAGAAATGTTAAGTCACAGAGACGTATTCATGTATGGAATTTCCAGGTTGTAACCAAAAGCATGAAGACATTCAGCCTGTTAGTATATTTTAAGGGTCTTTATCACCAAAAGGCAAAATGGAACTCAGTTTATAGACACCCTTGTATGGAAGAAAATTACATGCTAGAATTCCTTATTTGTGTAGTGGGGCCAAATAAATAAATCATCACAAGACACTTTTAAGTGGAGACACATACTTTAGTCCAACAAAATCATTGGTGGTAAAAATAAATCCTCAGGTAAAAGGGGAAACCATACCAGCAACTGTTAGTCTTTTACCTTGGTAATTACGTTGGTAGCTAGCTTTTCCAGTTGCCACTTGTCGGAAAAGAAACTCCAAAGTTGTAACATGGTATTAATTTTATGTATGGAAAACACAAGCAATAGAAATGGGCAAAAAAGTATCTTAAAATAAGTTTTAGTGTCTCACCGCACAAGTTAATGGCCGATATGCCCAAAGATAGTCATTCATTCTACATTCCTTAACAAATGCAACATTTGTTGTAATTTATGATATTACGTGTGCCAGCCTGAAGTTCTAAATCCTGGATGTAGATGTTCATGCCCTGAATCCCAAAAAGGGCTCTCTTACACGAGCACCCATCACGTTTTGTGATTGTTTTGAAAATTAAGATCACTACTTGAAGTGATTTTATTTTGTTCTTTTCCCAAGAATTACAAACTGCATAACGTGTAACGTTTATCTTGCATTCTCAATAAAATCTTTGTGCATCTGTGATTACAGATCTAAATTTATATCTACATTTTACAGGATGTTAATCGTAGACCCAAGTTTGGACATATTACTTCAAATCATACAAGTGACAAACCCGCTGTCGGAAACTGAATGACAAATGGGACATAACTTTGGTATCTGTATTTCCTATTGAAATGTGTAATGACTTCTGGTGTTATTTCTTATATTCCACATAGAGACTCAACCAGCATGTAATTCCTTTGAAACCGTCTCTTGCAAAATAAAAAAATTATCTTGATCGTGTTTCATAGAAATCTTATTCCCATGAGACATGGTGCAATATTTCTGTTTTAAATGGAAATTTATCTATCCTGATGCTAGACAAGGAAATGGTGGTAGTCTGTAAGGTATGGATTTCGTTCTTACTCAAAATGCCTGTAAGGTATGGATTTCGTTCTTACTCAAAATAAAAATGTACCACGGAAACATTTTTGCTTACAATTTTACCGCAAAATTGGTCCGTTAGATTATCAGACTCTAAAATGTATTTATTGTCTGTAAAATTTGCTGAACATTTATTTGCAATCATTTATTGACAATCAGTTGGGTTGATTGCTTTTACAATGTGTCAAAGAACTGTCAGCTCACCGTTATCTCAAATGAGAGTACAATGCACAAGGGAAAATACCGAGAAAGAAACTCGTTTAAATTGTCTTCAAAGTATTTGAAAGTTTAAACATTAAGTTCTTAACTTCCTGATGTCGCGCATCAGTTGTTTCGCTCTCTGCAGTTGTAGTGAAACGGCGCAAGGATTCTCTGTCTCGCGGAACCCATGGTAATGAACAAGGCAAGAAAAGTCTTGGAAACCTTTAAATATCTCACTTTATTTGTAGAACAGCAATATTGTACA